>MVAK01000101.1:0-75394 GCA_014825535.1 Cystofilobasidium bisporidii
ATTTGCCGTCGACGACGACCAGCACGACGGCGACGACGGCCTCTTGTCGAGCAAGTCGTCGCGCGGGTCGGCAGCCGACCTGGCCTCGCTCGGCACGCTCGACAGCTCGTCAGCGCACGACGGCGGCAGGCCCAAGACAGAGCGCGAGAAGTGGCTGACGGCCGACCGCGAGCTGCGCAAGTTTAAGAGCAAGGTGCGTCGGGGTTTCGCTTCGTCCCTCCTTCTGGAGCTCGTCACGCACCTTCATGGCGTCCAACCTCCCAGTGCCGGCCGGCTGATAGCGCGCATCCGCCCGCCGCTCACATCTCCCTTCCCTACCCTGTCCATCAGGTGTCGTCCCGGCTCGTCAAGCTCACACAGAGCTGGGAGAGCTCACGCACGCTGCGCACGCGCGACAAGGTCTCATTCTTCTTTGGCGTGATGACGGTCCTCACGTCGGCGCTCATGTTTGGCCTCTGCCCCGAATGGATCCCGGTGTGGTAGTGAGTCGTCGCTACTCAGTACTTCGACCCCAGCTCCTTTTACCCTGCGAGAGCCGGGCAGCGGCTGACGCTCTCTCCTCACCTTCTTGTATTCCGGCGATGCCCTTGCCAGCACCGCGCAGAGCGCCTTCTATCTCCCTCTGCGCATCTGGTCGTACAAAAAGAAGGAATGGCACTACTTCTTATGGGACATGTGCTACTGTGCGTCTTCCTTTCCCCCTTTGCTCCTCGTATCCAGTGACGGCGGCTGACAAATCATGTCTGGCACTCGCCGACCAGACGTGAACATCCTCGACTTGCTGTGGATGTGGGCCGCCCCGGGCTCGACCGTCTTCTTTACCGCTTGCTACCTGCTCACTCTTGGCCCGCTCGCGTCGGCCATCGTCACGTGGCGCAATTCACTCGTGTTCCACTCGCTTGACAAGACAACCTCGTTGTTCATCCACATCTGTGCGTCGCGCGTTTGACTGCTTGGTCGCGCCTCGCTGCGTTTGCGCTCTGCGACGTCGTTCAGGCTGACCCTTGCCTATCCTGTCTACTGGCTGGCAGACCCGCCGTTCACCATGACGGTCATCCTCCACTACTATCCGGGCCGCGAGGAGCGCTGGCCAGGTATCACCCGCGTCGACGGCATCGCCTGGTGGCAAAAGATGATCCTCGGTCTCGGTTTCTGTGGGTGTTCAGCTGTCCCATTCCTCCTTGCCACGCTGACAACACGACTCGATCCCACGCCGCCCTTGACTGCGTCTCTCTGCAGACATCGTCTGGCAGGCGCTGTATTGGCAGTTCGTCATGGTCGCCAAGCGCGAAAAGATCTCGTCGGGCTCGCGCATCAACTCGTTCTCGCAGTGCGTCTCTATCGCACTTGCTTGATTGACTGCCGTCCCCAACTGACTTGATCAATCTGCTTTTCGCCACGCTTTCCTCGACAGCCTCCTGCAGGACAAGCACAACGTCATCGGCAAGTGGATGCGCGCGACGCCGCCCGAGAAGCGCGAGAGCCTGTTCATGTTCTGGCAGCTCGTCTACACAGTCGTCACGTTTGTGCCCGCCGTCGCATGGCTGTGGTGGTCGCCTGCCGCGTCAGGCGCGTACCTCATCCTTCTCTTCGGGCAGGCAACGTGGAATGGCGGGTCGTACTACACCGAGGTCTGGGGTCGACGGTGCGTCCTCGAGCCGCTTCTCTCACGCTCGGGTGCCTATTCGAGAGAACTCGCGCTGACCTCTCTTCACGACGACCGTCGCAGATTCGAGCGCGAGCTCGAGGCGCTCAAGAAAGAGATGGCGGCCGTCAGCTCGGCACCCTCGCCAGCTACCTCAGCCACGTCGACGGGCACAAGCACCTCCGTCTCATTTGCTGCTGCCAACGGCGGTCCGACGTCGGCTGATCGGTCGGCACGCGCAAGCGAGAGCTCGGAGCCGTCGCTGCCAGAAGACAAGGCGCCCGCGTCGGACGCGGCGCTGCTCAACTCGCCTCTGGCGCTCGGCGAGCCTCGGTCACTCCCCGCCGGCAAGGCGGCTGGGGTCGACGAGGGCGATGGCGCTAAGGAAGGTCGACCGGACCAAGGAGGAGACACGACGCCCGGGGTCACGCCAACACCTGTCGGCGAGCGCAACCAGGAGATTGGGGGCGGTCAGCTGGAAGCTTAAGGTCGAAGGCGAGGCAGAGCGCGTCCGGAGGGCGAATGGTCCACGTGTGTCTGCACGAGGGCGATGCGCGCGCAACGACAGGGGCTGCAGATGAATGATTTCCCCAGGATTCGCGTGCGTTGACCAGCGCAAGAAAAGACGTCCCGAGTGCCAGCGCGAGAATAAAAAGTACGGCGAAACGGCAAAAAGAACGAGCTTCATAGCCGATTTGAACGACTGACCTCGACATTACTAGTGTCGCGCTCTACCGCTGAGCTAATGAAGCTTGGATGTCAGATGCCCAGACTAATATTACATTGTCTCAAATACTTATCGTCCACCAGCGCGTGCCCCTCGAAATTTGGGCGCAGCCGAAACGGCGGCCACCCGCCCAACCTCGCCCCCAACATAGAGCCCCCACCTGTATCCTCTTCGCCGTCGCTCAAACCACTCGGCCCTCGCTCTGCCTCGCTTCCTGCACCCGCTCCCGCTTCTCCTCTCAGCCACCTCTCTCCCCTAGTCTTGCGCCCCGCCGCAATGGACGCCCTGCTCGCGTCGACCGCCCCGATCGGTGGGCCGTCGTCGCGCCCGTCGTCCTCAGCCAAGCCCGGAGGCGGTCGGGGCGGCAAGCGCAAGGCCCCGGCAGGCCAGGCTCACAAGACGGTTGTCAAGGGGCCGGACGGCGAGCGGGTCGACCCAGTAGTTCACCAGATCGGTCCCAACGTGCGACCTGCTTCCTCCCGCCTCAGCCCCTCGCTGCTCGTTGTCGACCTCTCCACCTAACAGCCCCTTCGCCGCTGCTGCGTGCTCTTTTGCTCACCACCGCCAGACCCGTGCGCCCAAGTCGCTGCACACGCACGACGACCTGCGTCCGCCTAAGATGGCGCACGTCAAGGATCTGAAGCTCCGGGCTAAGCTGAGCAAGATGGCGCTCGACGAGAAGCGCGCAGAGAAGAGCCGCGTCGAGAGCGAGCTCGTGCGTACTTCCCTACTCGTCTGCCTCGACGCAACCTGGCCCAGCGCGTACTGACCGTTTGTGACCGCTTTGCGCCTTCACCATTCAAACAGTTGCTCGAGAACCAGGCAGGTCTGATGCAGCCGACGCACGAGCTCGAAAAGACGTTCAAGGTGTCGCAGGCAGAGATTCGCGAGGCCGGCGGGCTCGCCGCTGCCGCAAAGGGCTTTGACCTTAAGCTGGACGGCGGCAACGGCGGCGTCGTCGGACGGTTCGGTCGTGACGGACGGTGCGTCTTTGTGCCTCGGC
Organism: Cystofilobasidium bisporidii; assembly: GCA_014825535.1. Taxonomy (NCBI): domain Eukaryota; kingdom Fungi; phylum Basidiomycota; class Tremellomycetes; order Cystofilobasidiales; family Cystofilobasidiaceae; genus Cystofilobasidium; species Cystofilobasidium bisporidii. The sequence continues at coordinate 3,376 of MVAK01000101.1, forward strand.
CTCAGGGCTTTCGGTTGCCTGCTTGCTCTGCGACTGGTCTGCGTTCAGCCAACATGGCTGACCTGTGCTGCGATCTCGCGCGCCGACCCGTCTTCCTCACAGAAATCTCGCCCTCGTCACCAAGCGCGGCCACATTTCAAGCATGAACTTTCAAAGCTCGACGCTCGGGAGCGAAATCTTTGTCAACGAGACCTGCCGCGACATCTCGTGCGTCACTTGGTACGACTCCCGGTCTCGCGTGCAGAGACTGACTCCCCTCCGTTCTTTGTTCTGCTCAGATACCTTCACTCGAGCTCCTTCTACGCCGTCGCGCAGAAGAAGCACGTCTTCATTTACGATCAGGATGGCACGGAGTTGCAGTGCGTCACTCCGAGCTTCTTTCCCCTCGCGCGCCGCTTACCTGGCGCACGTTCTGTGCTTGAGCTTTGCCCTCGCCCCCTCCTCTACTGACCACGCTCGCCAATCCTTTGCCTTTGCCACAGCAAGCTGAAGGATCACATCGAGCCCCTTCGCCTGTCGTTCCTGCCATATCATTACCTGCTGGCGTCAGTCGGCCAGCCCGGTTTCCTCAAGTACACTGACACATCGACGGGCCAGCTGATTGCGTCGCACAAGACGCGGCTCGGCGCTTGCTCGGTCATGGCGGTCAACCCGCAGAACGCCATTGTCCACCTCGGCCACCAGAACGGCACGATGACCCTGTGGAGCCCAAATATGTCGACACCGCACGTCCGCCTTCTCGCGCACCTCGGCCCGGTCGCGAGCGTCGCCATTGACGGCTCGAGCGGCAGCCTCGGCAGCTACCTCAGCACGGCCGGCCTCGACGGCAAGGTCAAGATCTGGGACCAGCGCAACTGGGCCAAGCCAGTCAAGGAGTGGACGTCGCGGCGCGAGGTGACGTCGACGGCCTTCTCGCAGCGGGGCCTGCTGGCCGTCGCGAGCGGGGCGACGGTCCAGGTGTATGACAGCTCGGTCAGCCGGCGGGCCGACCACCGCGGCATGTCGCCTTTTGGGCCGACGCCGTACCTGACCAACCTGATCCTCGGCGGCGGCGTCAAGGTCAACGACGTCTCATTCTGTCCGTTCGAGGACGTGCTCGGCGTCGGGCACGAGAAGGGCTTCAGCACGCTGCTCGTGCCCGGCGCCGGAGAGCCCAACTTTGACAGCGGTGAGGGCGACATGTACGAGAGCGCTGCCCGCAGGAAGGAGCGCGAGGTCCGCAACGTCATGGAGAAGGTACACAGTCGCTCTCGCTCAATCGTCGCCGCACCTTTGTCCGACGGCGACCTGACCCTATCCCGCCCGCCTTGTCTGTGTCCGCAATCCAGATCCAACCGGATCTCATCGCGATGGACTCGTCGGCGCTCGGCTCACTCGCGCCCGCGACCAAGTTCACGCATCTGCCGCCGTCGACCAAGCCAGTTCCGTTCTCCAAGCTGCCGCGACTCGATCGGCTCAAGGCGAACGACGCGATCGAGGACGACCCGGCCGACGCATCGGCGTCCGACGACGATGCCGACGATGGTGCTGCTGGGGCCGACGGAGAGGGCCGCGCGCGCGCCCGTGCAGAGAAGGAGAAGAAAAAGATGCGCGGGAAGAACAAGTCGCTTAAGCGATTCCTGCGCAAGAAGAAGAAGAACGTTGTCGACCCGACCACGGTCCGTCTTTGCACTGTCTTGGCTTCGCCTCCTGCCCTCCGCCCGTCTCTGGCCTTGCTCTTCGGCGCTGATGTCTCCCCACCTTCTATCGTCATTCACCGACGCCACCGCAGATCGCCATCAAGGAGCGCTTGTCGCGCGAGCGTGACCTACGAACTCAGGCCAAGGCGCCCAAGGCCGAAGAAGGCGCGCTGAGCCGCTTCAGCAGGGGCGCTTAGATTTCAGACGGCGGCAGCGCCAGAGCGTCCCGTCCCTTCTCTGATGCATCTGACGGCCAATCTCCTGGCGTGTGCGAAGCGACTTCAAGATAGGCAGCTTCCGCGCGAACGCGGTAGATGGCCTGATGAAAGGGTCCCTCATGGTTGATAGGCGGGTCGCATGCGAAGCAAGGCATATCTGTCCAACGGCGGTGAGCTGCTCGAGAGGGAGGCCCCTTCGACTCGTCTTGATCAGCGCTCTCCCGAATATTGCTGTTCGTCAGTTCTCGCCCGTCGCTGCTTCCTGATATGTGCTTTGAATACAGTGGTATGCGTGATTATCGACGAGCGCTCTAAAGGGTGTGGGCGGACGAATCTAGGAGAGGGATGTGCGTGTGTGAAGGGGGGAGGGGGGGAGGGCAGAGGTCGGTGCAAATGAAGGGAAAGCCAGCGTGAGAGACTGCTCAACACGATGGGAGTCGGCTTCAGACGGCCATCTGGCCCTGAGCTTCGACGTTGTGCTTTCGCTCGCGCGTGTCGTCGACGCTGTCGCCGGCGGGGGCCTTGCCCTTCTCGTTGACGGCAGCCGCCGGAGCGCTCTCCTCGCCGTCCTTGGGCTTCAGGCCCGTGTTGAGCGAGGCGTAGTGCGACGAGGCTCGGATGCGGGCGCCGTACTTGAACAGGACGAAGGGCAGGGGAGCAATGCAGAAACCGATGCAGGCCAGCAGGAGGCCGGCGAACTGGGGACCCATGCCGTGGAACCTGAAGGGAGCGCGCGGAGTGAGCGTCAGCACGATGCGCGACGACAGCACGAGGCTGCAGATCAGCCAAAGGAAGGACGGTACACACATTTGGGTGGCAAAGAGCGGGAACGAAGCGGCAAACCTGGAGGGAAGGCAAGGGGGTGAGGAGGCGGGTCAGTCAGGCGCTGTCCCCTGCTCGAGAGCCCAGTGCAGCCTTTGGCCGTGGACGTACATGTTCCTCATGAAGCCCTGACCGGCAATGGCAGACGAGGCCATGTCCTGGTACGAGTCAGAAGTGTACGAGTAGACCGAGAGGAAGATGTGGTAGATGCCGAGGATGATGAGGACGAGGGCGATGCAGGGGGCGATCCAGTGGCTACGAGATCGAAAGCGAACACGTCGGTCAGCGGGGCGCCCAGAGCCGAAAGAGGGAACGGGACGGAACGCACACAAAGCCATACTGGGTGAACGAGAAGATGAGGATGCCGATGGGGAAGAGCGGGCCAAAGAGCATGGCGCCGTACAGGCGGGCCTCAGGGATGGCGACGCCGTTGTTCTTGCGCTGGGCCGAGTTGTACATGTGGTCCTGCCAGAAGCCGGTGGCGAAGCCGATCATGCAGCCGATGATGAGCGAGATGTACGGGAGACCGGCGTTGCCCTCGGACCAGCCGCGGTTCTCCTGGAAGGCGATCGGGATGGCTGACAGGAACAGGAAGACGATGCCCCAGGCGAAGGCGATCCAGAAACCGAACAGGAAGACGACGGGCTCGCGGAACAGGAGCTTGAAGGCGCGCAGGGACGAGTCGCGGAACAGTTGGCTGATCGAGTTGGTCTCGAGCTCCATGGCGGCGCGGTAGCGATCGTCGCCGGTCTCCTTGCGCAGCGAGGCAGCGCGACGGGACAGGACGACTGAGAGAAGAGGGCAGAGCGCAGGAAGCGTCAGACAGCGACTCGCGCGGACCGCAAAGTATGGTTGCGAGGGGGAGACGGTACGTACCGGCACCGCGGGGCTCCTTGAGGAAGATGATCTCGGCGACGAGCAGGACGCCGGACGCGATGAGCGAAACCCACTGGATCCAGCGCCAGCCGGCGTACTGGTCGATGTAGCCGGCGTACGTCGGCGCGGCGATCGTCGAGAAGATGGCCGAGAAGGTGAAGATCGACATCGGGACCGAGATCTGCTGCGAGTTGAAGATGTCGCTGAACGTGCCGCCGACGAGGATGGTGCCGATCGAGCCGAACGCGCCAGAGAGCAGGCGGCCGACAATCTCGGTTCCGATGTTCTGGCCGAGCGCGAGCATGATGTTGATCAGGGTGAAGCTGCGGGAAGACACAGTGGAGATTGGTTAGAAGTCAGGGGCTGTCGTGAGAAGGAGGCCGCATAAGTAAGAGAACAGTGCACTCACCATCCAAAGGCGCCGATGTAGATCCAGCGTCGGCCGGCGAGCTCGCACAGCGGCGCAAAGAAGAGTGGGGTAACGGAGCAGGCCGCGTTGAACGTGAACATGCCGACCTGGCCTGCGACGGTCGAGACGCCAAACTCGGTCGTCATGCTACCGATGCCAGACGAGTAGGCCGAGGTTGAGAGACCGATGATGAGTGTCATGAGGTTGAGCAGCGCAACGACCGTCCACTTGCGCGCGGCCGACCAGTGCATCGGGTCCTCCGGGTCGTTCTCCTCGAATTGGACAAGGATGACCTTGCGCTGGCCATCGGCCTGGGGGATAGAGAAGGGAGAGAAAGCTCGTCAATCATGCAGGCAAGAGGAAAGGAAAGGCAACGCTCGGCGCTTCAGTTGGAGAAGCTGGTTGGTGACTCACGCCCTTGGGAACGCCGTCGAGCGAGGCGTGGCGTGAGTGAACGGCTGTTGTCGGGTTGGAGGACGAGCCGCCGACCGTCTGGCCGTCGAAGTTGACGTCCGTATTCTCGTGGTGGGTGTCCTCCTCGAGCGTCTCGCCACCGCTGACAAACAGGGCAACAGACGAGATGGCTCCGTCAGCGTCGATAACCTCCCGCGCTCACGCTTAGCGGATCAAGAGGGAGACACGCACAAGTACGACGCGTTGATGGTGGTTTTCTTGAGGCCGGGCATTCTCAGTGAGTTGTGGCGAGTGAGACCGTTGGGGGAGGAAGGGGGGCAGGTGAGAGAAGGGAAAGTGGCGTATCGGCAGCCGAAATCCAGTCCTGTGAGAAAGCGCTGGGGGAGAGCCGTACGGACAAGGGTAGAAGAGGCGGAAGGGGATGGCGGTTGGGAGAAGGAAATGCCAGGGGGCGAGCTCGAGGGAAGAAAAGACGGAGGGGACGAGGAGTGACAAGCGTCAGCGGAGGACCCTCGCTGGTCGTCGGCCTTGGGTCGGGGGCGGCAGAGCTTGGAACGAGGGCCTCCCGCGCAGCTCCCTGGGGTAAGTCCAGTCGTTAGCACAGGTTTGTTGGAGTGGGCCTGGAGACGATTACTTCGGCGGCGTTTTGGGCGGGGTGCAAGGGTGCTTGCCGCCGGCTCCGTGCGGAGAGGCGGCTGGGGATCTCGGGGGCGGCAACGGAGCCTGGCGGAGGAGCACGCGGAGAAGGACAAGCCTTTGCCGCAGGACGCGTCAGAAAGCGGGAACGGATGATGACGGCGGCGTTTTCGCCAGCCTCCTTCGAGCAGGTTGAGACAGGTTCGGGGACGCCGTCCGCCTCGCCTCGCTGTCCTGCCAGCCGAGCCCGATGGACCGCGACTCGCGCGAGGGAGGCCGTTTGGGGGCGCCGTCGTGCGTGCGAGAGCCGGCCTGACATGGCGATCGCGCGGCCGCCGTTGGCACTGCTCATCCTTTGTCGTCGGCCGTCCGAGTCCTCCCGACGGAGCTGCGTACGTCGTCGTGCTGATGAGAACACTCGGGTCGACCTGGCAGAGAGGTTCGACAGACGTTTGAGTGACTGAGCATAGCAGAGGGCAAGCTACACTAGGAATGGAGCGCGCACCTGGCAGAGAGGTTCGACAGACGTGTGAGTGACTAAGGAACGACTGCCAGGGTGCGGGAGGGAAGGTTTTGGAGGTGGACTGAGGCGGCTTGTGTGGTTGTACTGCTAGACGCAACATGATGGATGCCGTAATCACAACACGCCGCAGGTCCCGCCAGGCGGGCCAGCCCTGCGACCTGTCATTCTGGGCCGCTAACTGAGGTCACGGGTTCGACTCCCGGGTGGACCCATACTTTTGTCACCCCCCGCTCGCGGGCCGAGGTCGACGAGTTGGACCGTCGTTGCCTTTGCAGGATGGGCGCGTCGGTCGGGGCGTGCGCGTGGGCAAAGAACCAGCTCGATCGTGATGGGGCAGGGGGAAAGGGTTCCCAGGCGGGGGGCCCAGCTAACGCCATGTTCCCGAATAACCTTTGCAAAGATCTCGACAGCGTTCGACGCGGACGGACGCGCCGCGTCGGACGCGCTTGGTCTCGTCTCGATCCGACATCGGATGGGGGAACCGGTCTGCGCTCTTTCCTTACTTTGACTATGTTCCCGAACGATCTTTGCAAAGGCGTCGATGGCGTTCGACTCGCCGCGTCGCCCCGCGTCGAACGCGCCCGGTCTCGCGCCAAGGCGAGGCCAGACGGAGGAGAGGGTGTGCCTTCATGCCCATTTTTCACCAGGAAGCCCCACTCGGATCGACCTACGGGTCGTATCTCGCGACGCCCCTCGTCGAGCCCGTCAGGGGGCAATGGCTTGGGTACCAATCGGAATGATTTTTGGGGAAAAGGTCATCCATGGTCTTATCGTCGACAGCTTCGTCAACCTCCCTCGGCGCGACGCTCGCTCTGTCGGCCACAGCTCGCCGACACATGACAACCCTATGCTCAAGAGCTTTCGGTCAAACCATCACGATTCAAAGCAGGCCAGATGGGCCAACAACAAGACGTACAGGCGTTTGATGGCGGCCGGTCGACGTGCACAGGCAGGCCAGACGGCAAGGGTCGGGCGGCCGCCTGCGCGCCGAAGGGTGAGCTGCGCTGGCTCTGAAGCGCACACCCGGCCGTAGGGCGGCTGGTCTGTATGCCTGCTAATGTAACATGTCCTTCAACGGATCAGCTTATTCGACAATGCAAGGGTCACGGTCGGGAAGGGACGTCCAGCAGGGGCCTCTCTCCTCTTGGGTTGAGCTTGAGCCTCTCACCTGCCGGAGTTGGCCTGCCCGGCTGCCCTTTTTCCAGCTCTGACCGCCTGTGCCCCAACCCGACCGCCAACCAGCTCCTCCTGCCTCACCCCACTCTCTCCTTGCTCGCAGAACACGGCTTGCCTGCTGGAATCCTTTCGACCCAGCTCAGCGACCAAGCTCCAATCATCCCGAACGGAGCGAACGATGGAAGCGCAACTCGTCCAGACGCTGCAGGCCACGCTGTCGCCGGCCGCCGAGACGCGTCTCGCGGGCGAGCAGGCGCTCGAGCAGGCCCTCGCCAACCCTGGTGCGTTGCAGCCTCGCCCTCAGCTGTCGGCCGGTCTCGCACAAGAGCTCGGTCCTGAGCGTAGAGGCTGACACGTTTGCTGGCGGGTCTACCGCATTGCAGATGCTGGAAGTGCGCTCGCGCGGATTGTGCTCGCCGACGAGGTCGACCTCGCCATCCGGCAGACGGCCGGCGTCATCCTCAAAAAGTTCATGGACCGCTGGTGGGACGTCCTCGGCGAGGGCCTGTCGGAAGAGGTGCATGGTCAACCACTGCCTCTCAGATCTTTGAGGCGGGGTCGGCTGACGCTGTGTGCTCCCCTTTCCGCCGCTCGCGCAGACCAAGAGCCAGCTGCTGCAGCTGCTCTTCCAGGGACTCTCGCTGCCTTCGTCCAAGCTGCGGTCCCAATCAGCTCACTCACTCTCAGTCGCGCTCCTCACGTCTTCGACGTCGTCGCTCGTACTGCCCCACCTGCTGCAGATCCTTGCCTCGCCCGAGTCGAGCACCGAGCTGGTCCACGGCGCCATGCGCGTCTTCCAGGAGGGCGTCCGCAAGGGCGACCTCGATCTCGGAGGCGGCGTCGAGGGCGACGAGCGCGTGCTGGGCGTCGTCCGAGGGCTTGGACCGGTCCTGCTTGGTGTGCTCGGCAACGAGGTGTGTGGTTGTGGCCGTCGCTCCCCCCCTTGGTCCTCCAGAGCTGCCGAGCTCACTCTGCACTGGCCTGCTGACTGCTACGACCCCGCCCACCCCAGGCCCACTCGGCCTCGACGCGAGCCTCAACGATCGCCGTCTACCGCCAGTGTCTGTCGACGACGTACATGCTCAAGGACACGCTGCCGACGCTCGCCAACGCGACTGTCGAGGACGTCCTTCCGCCTTGGCTGTCAGCGTTTCAGGTGCTGCTGGCGCGGCCGTCGCAGCCGCTGAATACGCCCCACGGCTGGGAGTCGCTCAAGCTCTACAAGGAGATCTACAAGACACTCGACACCGTCTTTCGGACGTTTGGCCGCAGCCTGACGACCAAGGTGGTCGCGGACCTGCTGCCTCTGACGCTTGGACACCTCGAGCGACTGCTGCCGTCGTACGCGGAGCTGCACGTCTCGTCCACGTCGGACGAGACGCCGCCTACGCTTGACGCTGCCGACGACGAGGTGACAATCGAGCAGGTGGTCTGCCCGATCATTGACTTCCTGACTGAGGTTTCGCGCGCGGGCAAGCTCCGCGCCCAGTGGGTCGGCCTCGGCACGAAGCCCAAGGCGGCAAAGGGCCGAGCGAGCCTCAGCAGCATCGGAGGCGAGGCCGAGGAGGAGGGCAAGGAGACGGACGCGCTGCGACGCGTGATTGGCGTCGTGCTCAACTTCACCGTGCTCACGACCGAAGACGTGCGTTGCGTCTCGATCCACGCGTACTGGCACCCCGGCTGCCACCGCCCCGGCCACCCTGAGGCTGACGCGCCCCACAACCCTTGACCTTCCCATCTTCGCAGGAGGAGAATTGGATGAACGACCCCAATGCCTTCGTCGCGGACGAGGACGACGAGACTGACCTGTACAGCCTTCGCATCGCTGGGCATGACTTTGTCTCGGTGCGTCCCTCTGCGTGTTGCATGCAGCGGCGCTCTCGATCTGACGGACGTACCCCTCACCCCTCGCAGACTCTACTTGAGAAGTACCCCAAGCCGGCCGCCCGCGTGCTACAGTCTGTCGTTCGCCAGACCATTGACGGTGCCAGGGCGCAGCAGCAAGGCAGCCAGCCCGACTGGTCAGTGCTGCTTACACCGCGCGCTCCGTGACCAGACGCCTGCAGCTGACGCCTTTCGCGCCATGCCCTCGTCGCCTGTCGCCAGGTGGAAGCCGCTCGAGGCATCGCTCGCGCTTGTCGGAGGCGTGTCCGAGGCCCTGCTCGAGACCCTCGAGGAGGAGGAGTCACTGGGCCTGTCCCACAAAAGCTTTGACCTCGGTTTCATCTTTGACGAGGTCATCCCGGGCTTCCTCGGCGCCAAGGGTGAGTGTCTCCCTTCAATGTTGACCGCCCGGACGATCTTGCTGACTGGCACCTCCTGCCCGCGTGTCAATCAGACTTTCCCTTCCTGCAAGGCCGGTCGTTCGTCGTCGCGAGCCAGTACGCGCCCGCTCTCGCGCCGAGCCTCGCATCGCAGTACCTTTCGGCCGCCATTCAGGTCCTCGAGGCTGCCGAGCTCGGGGTCTCGGTCAAGCTGTCGTCGGTCAGGACGATCAAGAAGTGCGGACCCTGCCCCTTTTTCGGGTTTCGGACTCGACGCCTTTGCTAACACGCCTCTTTTCACCTCTCAAGCTTCTGCCGACACTTGCCGCTCGAGACGGTCAAGCCACTGTCACACCAAATCCTGTCCAACCTTGTCCCCCTGATCCTGCAGGCCGGCGACGAGGTCCTCGCGCTGGTGCTGGAATCACTGCGGTCGATTCTCGGCGTTGACGAGACGGCCCTGGACGGACCCCTGACGGGACAGCTGGTCGACGTCATGCTCCAGGTCTGGTCAAACAACGCCCGCGGTGCGTCGAATGCCTCCCGCTGAAGCTTCAATGCACTCCAGAGCGATCGGCGAGATGTTGCTGACTGACTCGCTTTGCTGTCCTCAGACCCCGTCATCTCGTCCATCTTTGAGGAGATCTTTGAGCATCTTGCGGCGACGCCCAATGACGAGTCGTACGGCGCGCTCATAACGCACGCACTACCCAAGCTCTGCTCGACCATCACCTCGCTCCAGCCGCAGGACGCCGAGTCGTCGACGGTCGCGGCGGGCGCAATCGAGATCATTGCCAACATCCTGCGCGGCCGCAAGGGCCCACTCGACCCGAGCGGCCAGGGTTTCACCGCCGGCATCGGCGGCGTGCTCTTCCCTGCCCTCATCAACGGTGACGACATGGAGGTCACCCAGGTGCGTCCTGCTACTCTCTTGCACGTGCAGGCAGGTCGCTGACGGCTCAGCGTTCCAAACTCAGAACGGCGTCGAGGCCCTCATCCTCCTCATCCGCAAAGACTGCGAGACTCTCCTGACGTCGTGCGTGCTCCCTCATCGCCTTCGCGGCTCAGCCTTGAAGCTCAGCTGACCCCGCCGTAACCGCCGCGCAGGACCATCGCATCCACCGGCGAGTCGGGCCTCCAGTCGACGTTTGCCGTGATCGCGCGGTTGCTGCGGCCGACCGAGTCCGAGTCGAGAGGCTTGTTCCTCGGCGATCTGATCGTCCACCTGCTGCGCAATGCCGGACCGGCCGTCGCCCCGGTCCTGCCCGACCTCGTCAAGGCCATCGTCGAGCGCATCCCGACGGCGACCTACACGACGTACCAGCAGGTCGGTCGCACAACCCTTCTTGCCTCGCTTTCCTGGAGCAGTCAGCTGACGTGCCAGCTCCTCCATCACAGTCCCTCATCGTGCCAATTGCCTTCCTGATCCACACACACTTTGACGAGATCGTCCCGCTGCTCGAGTCGCTCTCGATCGTGCCGCCGTCGTCATCGACGGCTGTGTCGGGCCTCGAGATCCTGCTCAAGGCCTGGACCGAGAACGCGATGGAGATCCACGGCTCGTGGGCGATCCGCGTCAGCTCGCTTGCGCTCGGCGACCTGCTCGCCAGCAACCGGCCGAGCCTCGAGGGCATCCGCGTCCGGGGCGACATGATCATCGACCAGAACAACTCTGAGGGTTCGTTCGCGCCTGTCCTCACAGCCTGGAGCCTCTCAAAACTGACGCCATGTGCTCTCACCTATTCACTGCAGTCATCATGACCCGCTCGCGGACCAAGAACAGTGCGTCCGATCTTGCTGTCGCGCCCAAGCCTCAGTGCTGACTGACCGTCCTCGGAACTTTTCCTCCTGCAGCACCAATCCAGTATTCGTCGTTGCCGTTCAACGTCAAGGCTCTCAAGCTGCTGGTCACCGAAGCCAGCGCTGCCAAGCTCAGTGGCGACTACAACGCATCATGGGAGCAGGATGCCGACGAGGAGGAGGAGGACGAGGACGAAGAGAACGGCGCCGACTGGGAGGACGACGGGCCGGCGTTCCTCAAGAGCGGACCCAAGCCGGTCGACGAATTTGGCTTCCTGTCGGGTGCGTCTGCTTATGCTGCCTCGCTTGGCGCTCGAACTGTCGAGGCTGACGAGCCGTGCTCGCCCATCCGCCCATCACGTACAGACATGATGGGCGCTGGCGGAGCCGACGACACGTTCGGCGATGACGACGACGACGACGACGACCTCGCCGACGACCCGATATCCCAGCTCGACATGCAGGTGCGTTCTCTCCGCCGTCTCCTCTCCCCCCCCCCCTTTTTTCCGTCTTGCGCTGCCCCGTCAGTCGTGATCTGCCGCTGATCATCTCGCAACACGCGGCCCTCGAACAGGCCCACCTGACGAGCCTCCTTCGCAAGACGTACGCCCAGCACGACGGCTTTGGCGCGCTCGCCGGCGCGCTGACGCAGGACGAGATGGCGACGCTCGGCAGTCTCCTCTCGTGATCCGCTTTCGCTTTGGACCCGTCTCCATCTGGCCTGATCATATGCCGTGCGATCGGACGTCGTGCGCTTCGGTAGCGCCCGCCGCAGAGGAGGGGGGGGGGCAGAGTACAAAGTTTGTGCGATAGAGAGTGCGACTGGACGATGCGAGCCGACGAAAAAAAAAGCAGGCCTCTTGCCCCCACCCCTCTCCCTCCCTCTACACCAGCCCGCCAACGACGCCGCCCTCGCCCGCGCTCGCGAGCCGCTCCACCTCGTACAAGACCTCGGTCCGAATCACGTACTTTGCGCCCTCGAGCTCGTTCGGGAACACGGCGGAGCCTTCGTGCAGGAGCGAGCCCTCGGTCGCGCCGTGCTGCCGAGTTTGAGAAACGGGGAGGAAACAAGAGACCAAGCCGTGCAGGTCAGCGCCAGCTACCAGCGAGCGTGAAGCGCGCAAGGGACGAAGAAAGGAGAGGGCGAAGGGGGGGGGGGCAGCGGACGCACAGGGAAGATGAGGGCCGAGCCTTGTAGCGGTCGGACGGCCCGCGCGTCGAGCACGCCGTCGCGCGCGGCGCACGGGACAAAGAAGGTTGTCTCGCCGTGGGTGAACGAGTCGTTGAGGTAGAAGAGGCAGGTGAAGCGCGAGTAGAGCTGGTGTTCGACGGGAAAAGGGGGGGGGGGGGGGAGAAGTCGTCAGCACGAGTACGGGCGCTCGCCTATCGGTGAAGCAGGAGGACAATGGAAAGATAGAGACAACGCACCGAAGGGTCGGCATCGTAGATGTACTTTGCCGGGACGGAGCCGTCCTCGCTCGGGGCCGACTCGCCCGAGCTCGGCCACGCTCCATCGACGTGGGGCCGGTAGACCGACCCTTGGCGGTATCGGTAGATGCGGAACCGACGGTTGATGCCCTTCAACAGGCCCGAAGCGGACGAGCCCTTTGGGACGGGGACGGAGGGCGGGAGGAGCGAGCGCATGCGCTCGAACAGAGGGTCCATCAGGGTCGGGGGTGCGAGGAGGATCAGGTTGTGCGCGAGGACCTGGCGATCGAGAGGTGAGGGAGCGATGGAAGGGTGTTCAGCAAGGTTGGGCGATTGAGATCGAGATGAGGCGGGTATGGGGTGGGGGTGGAACAGGAGAGGGACGCACAGAGTTGAGCTCGGTCGCGCTCCCTGCGACGGGCGTGTCCTCGAGCATCCCGACCGCCTCGCTCATCCCGACCAACCTCCGACACTCGTCCGCGCTCAGCACGTCGGTCAAGAGGGACGCCCCTGGCACGCCGGGGACGTCCCACCTCCTGACTTGCTGCGCGGGTTCGGGGGCGAGCGCGAGCAGGTGGGCGGTGCGAGGTGGGAGGTACTGGACGATCGCGGGGTGGAGGTTGGGCGGTCGACGGGAGGGTCCCGGGGTGACGTCGAGCGGTTGGACGCCTGTGAGGAAGGCGGCTCGTTCGGAGCTTGTCAGGAGCGTGTCGGTGGTGACTTGGTGCCAGAAGCCTCCTGCGGCTGACGGCGGCCGAGTCGCGGTTGATGAGACGGCGGCGGCGGCGGCGGAGGAGGAGGAGGAGGAGGCCGAGGAAGGGAGGAGCGGTCGGACGTCCCATGAGGCCCATCGACGGACGCCCTTCCGACCGACAGGAACGTCCTGAACGACGGCGAGGTCCTGCTCTCCTTGGCCTGGCGGTGGCAGGCCGAGCTCGGGGACGCCCGTGCACGCCCGGAGGATCGCGTCGAGCACGGCCCAGAGCAGGTCGTCGTCGTCCTCCTGCCCCTTGGCCTTGTCACCCGCCTTGCCCTTGCCCCGCCCCCCACCGCCGCCAACAGCAGCAGCAGCAGCAGCAGCAGAAGCCGACTGGATAGAAGCCGCATCGCACTCTCTGACCCAGCGCTGGAGCGAGCCGAGCTTGGGCACCTGGCCGCGCAGCCTGAGTTCGGAGAGGAGGACGAGGGCCTCGAGGTGGAGGCCTGAGGACAGGGCCGTCGAGATGCGCGACGTGAGGCTTGAGCCTGGGACGAGTCGGAGAGTGAGGGAGGGAGAAGGGAGGAAGAAGGGGGCATCAGCTACCGAGCCCTCGTGGGCTAGCGAGCGAACGAGGAGAGACCGACCGGTCCCTGACACTTCGCCCAATGCCCGCCAGCAATCCCACATGGCGCCCTTGAAAGCCTTCATCCCCGCTCCTCCTCCTCCTCCTCCTCCTCCAGCTGTTCCCTTACCGGCCCCGGGCTTCATCAGCTCGGGCTGTCGAGCGAGCGCTCGAAGGACCTCGATGGCCGCTTCGAGCTCTTCAGGGTAGATGGACCCGCCAATCAGCTCGTCGTCGTCGGCAGTGGCGGCGGCGGCGGCGGCGGTGGTGGAGGGGGCGGAGGGAGCAGCGTTGGGCGTCAGCTTCTTGGCGGCCGGCGGGGTCGGACCGCCCATCGTCGTCTTGCGCTTCTTGCCGTTGGTCGAGGACGACTTGGCCATGGCTTGGTCTGCTCTGGAGGAGCGAAGAGAGGGGGAGGAAGGAAGGCAGGGAGGTAGGTAGGTGTGGCCCGGCGAGCCCTGCCCGAATTTCATTCAGCCCAGGCGCCGGCGGGGCGCAGCAGGCCGAGTAAGGCCAATCAGTTGGCCCCTCGTCGAGGCCGGTCGACCAGTTTGACGTCCAGCGACTGAGCCCTCCCCAAGAGCAGTCACGAGCGTTGATCTGGGCGCACACGAGCCGAACGCGACCCGTCCTAGAGGAGGCTCACGTCGTGAGGATCCTGCCTCAGCTCATCGTTCCGTCGCAGGCCGCCGCGGCGTCATCGGGCTCGACGAAACGCGCCCGATATTGGCTCGCTCGCTCAACCCAACCCCGAGTTTCGACGTCGGTCGCGTCGAGCCCCCTCGTTGAGGGCGGTCGGGTGGAGCTACCTACCTACCTTCGGCAGCTGAGCGAGCGCGCGCGTCCACCGAGCCAACAATCCTGTTCCCGGCCGACGAATCATGCACGTACGTAGGAGAGGTCGCGACGATGTGCGGTGCGAGCGTTGCTCAACCCTCGAGGCTGGGCGCGTCGCCGCTCGCTCGCTCTCTCTTTCCTTTGCCCTTTTTTCCCTCGCTCCCTTCCTCGCTCGCTCGCTCGGCGCTCAACAGGGCTCGGCTTCCGAGGTATACGTAGTCACCGAGCAGACCGAGTGGCATCAGGGCACACAAGCAAGCAAGGCAAGACCCAACGGCCAAGTTGAGGGGGGGGGGGGGGGCGCATTCGAGTGGGCCGTATCGACCATCCTTGCAAAAGCGCAGAAAGCGCGACGCGCAAACAGGGGGCTCGAGTCGTCCGACGGACGACCCCGGTCGAACCATGAGCTATACTTGGGTTTTTTTCTTTGCTTTTCCAGTTTTTCGCTCGGGAGGGAGACGAAGAGTGGAGAAGAGAGAGAAAAAGAGAGAGAGAGAGAGAGAGAGGAGAGAGCGCTACGCTACACGGGGAATTCTTTGGTGGAGGGAGGGGGGGGGGGGGGAGCAAGACTTGGGGAAGGGAAGGAGGACAAGGCGGGCCAAGGTGTTCTCAGCCAACCCCCCCACCTCACCCGCCCTTACTTGCGGGCGTTGCAGATGTCGACAAACTCGGGCTTGAGCGAGGCCCCGCCGACGAGGAAGCCGTCGATGTCGGGCTGGCCGGCGAGCTCGGCCGAGTTGGCGGCGGTGACGGAGCCGCCGCTTTTTTGGGAGGGGGGAGGGGGGAGGGGGGAGGGGGGAGGGGGGAGAAGAGAGGGAAGGAGAAGAGGGCCGCGTTGGTGGAAGGGGGTAAGGGTCAGCGGGGTCAGGGGACAAACTTGCCAGTGCGATCGAGGGGGGGAAAACCGGCCGACGACGACCGAACGAAAACGACGACGCACTAGATGATGCGGACCTCGTCGGCCACCTTTGGCGAGACCTTGCGGGCGAGGAACTGGCGCAGGGCGGCGTGCACCTCCTGAGCCTGCTCCGAGGTGGCTACCTTGCCGGTGCCGATGGCCCAGACTGGTGTGTGTGTGAGAGAGAGAGTGTGTGTTTTTCGTGAGTGAGGGGGGGGGGGGGGGGGTGTGTGGGGATGAGGGGGGTGATTTCCATGCGCCGTTGGATGAGGTGAAAGAAGGTGGGTGGTGGTGGTGGTGGTGGTGGTGGTGGTGGGACGGAGGGGAGGAAAGAGAGAGTCAGTTTGCGAACGTCCGAGCGGGAGAGAGAGGCTAAGGAAAGGGAGGCAGGGAGGAGGGGGGAGGGAAGGAAGAGGACGGACCGGGCTCGTAGGCAATGACAATGTTGGACCAGTCGGCCTCGCTGACGGCCTCGACGACGGCCTCGGTCATCTCCTCGCAGACGGCCATCGTCTGACCGCTCTCGCGCTGGTCGAGCGTCTCGCCGATGCAGAGGACAACCTTGACGCCCTGGCCGATCGCCTTGGCCGTCTTGCGGGCGACCAGGTCCGAGGCGTCGTTGAAGAGGGTCCTTCGCTCCGAGTGACCGACGAGCGACCAGGTGATGCCCGCGTCGACGAGCATGTGGGGCGAGAGCTCACCGGTGAAGGCGCCCTTCTCCTCGGCGTAGACGTTTTGCGCAGAGAGGGAAAAGGTGGAGGAGCTGCTGGCCTTGGCGTGCGAGCTCAGGTAGGCCTTGGCGGGGATCAGGTAGAGGGCGGGGACGGCGATGAGGACCTCTGCAGAACCAGAGGCAGGCGGCGGGCGGGGAAAGGGAGGAAGAGGGAGAGCAGGGCGTTTCGGGTGGAAGTGGAAGGAAGGGAGGGAAGGAGGGAGGGAGGGAGGGAGGGAGGGAGGGAGGGGAGGGTTAAAGTCAGCCTCCTCGGGCGTTTCAAGGCATCATCTCAGGGATCTCAGAGAGCGGAGGGGTGACGGGGGGGGGGGGAGCGAGAGGCAAGGTGACGTAAGGACAGCAAACGGGGGCGGGAGCAGAGGAGGAAAGAGGGCCGAGGCGAAACGGCGGAAAAGAAGGGGGGAGCGCCCCCCCCCCCCCCTTTCGACATGCCGTACGCTTCCCACCCCGCGCTCCCTAGGACGACCAGAAGCGCACCAGGAAAAGGAAGGACGAAACGCACCCGTCTTGGGGTCGATCTCAGCCGCGAGCAGGCCGTCGAGCAGCTCGGTCGTGGCCTTCCACGACTGGGCGAGGCGAGAGGGATGAGATGGGGGGGGGGGGGTCAGGTCTGAACAAGGTGGGAGGGAGAGGCGGGGGGTGGCACGAGGGACGACGAGGAGGCACGTACGGTGGGGTTCATCTAGGCGGGCGGGCGGGCGGGCGGGCGCAAGGCAAGCCCCCCCCCACGGGCAAGAGCAACGAGGGTTGGGTCAGCTCGGCTGAGGCAGGCAGGCCATCTCTGGCGGGCGTCGGAAACGCTCGTCGTCTGTTGGCTCGACCGACCGACCGAGACACACCTTGAAGTTGCCTCCGACGAAGAACTGACGAGGGGCAGACATGGTGGGCTGTATGCGTGTGTGGGGGGGGCAAGGGAGAGGGTCGATGGGAGGAGGGAGGGAGGACGAGATGACAGGGGCAGATGAAAAGACCCCAAAGGATCGACTGGTGTCAGCTTGAGTGCCAGGCTGAGCTTCTCTCTCTCTCCCTCTCCCCCTTCAGTCAGTCAGTCACCCCCCTCAGCCAGCCAGCCAGTCAGCCCCGCCATGGTCCACCTCCAGTCATGGGACGCCTTCCACACCCACACCCTCTCAGTTGAGTCTCCTTCCCTCCCTCTCTGCTTGACCTTGGCCCTGACTCTGGCCTGCCTGCCTGCCTGCCTGCCCTCCTTCGACCCCCGGTCAGCTCTACCAAGCCAGCCCTGACAAGGTACGTTACCCCCCATCAGACCCCTCTGACAGCCCACGGCCCTCCCACATGTGACCCGCCTCGAGCTGACACACCCTCCCCTCTCTCTCTCCCTCTTTCAAACCCCCCTCTCGCTCTCGCTTTTCGCCTCGCCTCGCTCGCTCGCTTGCTTGCTTGCTTGCTCTCACTCCTCCCCCGCCCGCTCGCTCGCTCGCTCTCACTCGCCCGCCCGCCCGCCCGAGGACAGGCCCGTTACTCGGTCAAGTTCCGCCCGGTCGACGGCACGCTGACGCTCAAGATCACCGATGGCTCTCTTGTCTGTTTCCTTTTCGGGTCCCCACTTTTCCCCTTCCCTCACGTCCTCCGTCCCTGGCCCTGCCCTTGTCTCTCTCTCACTGACCCCCCCTCTCCTCCCTTGCACCAACAACCACCCCCCACCCCCCCCCCTACTCCCACACACACGCAGACGTACAAACACACCACCCGCTCAAGCATCACCCTGAACCGGTTCACGACGCTCAACGCGCGCTTGTTTGAGCGCATGGCGGGGAGGTCGGCGTCGTCGGCAGTGGGGGAGGGGACGGTTGGTGGTGGTGGTGGTGGTGGTGGTGGTGTTGCAGTTGCACCTCCTACCACGTCGACATCGACATCACCACCTCCACCTCCACCACCAGGAGCAGGAGGAGCAGGAGCAGCGGAGACGGCGAGGAGAGCAGCACCGTCGGGAGCGGGAGCGGGAGGGTCTGCACAGGCAGCACAGGCTGGGGGAGAGGCAGAGGCGATGGACGGCGTCGTCGGACTGGGGAACACGGGCGGTCCTCCTGCATCGGCATCGGCATCGGCATCGGCATCGACGACGGGAGGCGGCGGCGGCGGCGGCGGCGGCGGCGGCGCAGGAGGCGGAGGCGGAGGAGGAGGCGGAAGAGGGGCCGGAGGGAAGAAGAAGAAGAAGGCCGCTGCCAAATCCAAAAGGTAGGAAGGGAGGGAGGGAGTGGGCGAGGAGGGGGGCCGCCGGGGTGGGGGGGGGTTGTTCATGTGCGCCTTGTTTTTCTTTTGTTGTCTTTTGATTGGGTGGTTGGGTTGTGTGAGGCGAGAGGGGGAGGGCGGGAGGGTGGTCTTGGGGAGGATGGGAGGGAGGGAGGTGGGAGGTGGTAGGGAGGGAGGGAGGGAGGCAACAAGCCTGACACGAGCAGCCCTGTCGACGACCCACCCACCCATTCACCCGCCCACCCGACCGACCGACCGATGCGCGACGTTTCAACGTGGGCGCAGGAGGCGGGCGGGTGGGCGTCGAACGGGCGGCCGGACGGACGGACGCTTCTGGGTCCTCGTCGGCTCGGTCGTGCAGTGCGAGGTGGGAAAGCAAGGCAAGCGCTCAAGGAAGCAAGGTGGTTGGACGACTGAAGAACGTCGGGATCGTCTTGAGTACAGAGCAGAAGAGAGCGAGAGAGAGCGAGTGTGAGAGAGAGAGAGAGAGAGAGAGAGGAGCGGCAGGACTAGCTGGGAAGCTGGAGCTGGTACGTCTACGTCTACGTTGGTCGAGGGAAGGGAGGGAGGGAGGGAGTCGAGGGAGGTCGAGGTGGCTCCAGTCGCTCCCCCGCACGCACGCACGCACGCAGCTTTGGGTTGCCGCCTGCCGACCACGACCCACCCACCGCCCGACTGCGTCTCGCCTCTTGCTCCTCCTCGTCGTCGTTCGCCTCTTTCGCCTGGCCCTCTCTCTCCTCCTCACCACTTTCTTCAAGCGCGCCTTCCTCCTCCTTGCTCGCTCGCTCGCTCGCTCGCAAACCCGCCCCGCCCGCCCACGCACGCACGCACGGCGAGCAAGGGCCAGCCAGCCAGCCAGCCAGACAGACGGATATGTTCAGGATCACCACGCCCCACTTGGCAGTGTACGACCCGCCGTCGCCTCCTCCTCTCCGGTCGGACTTCCACGGCGTCGTCGGAGGAGGAGGAGGAGGAGGAGGGGGAGGAATGGACGTCGATGGTGCTTCCGATTACGAGCACGAGGACGAGGACGAGCCAGAGGAGCAAGGCGTCGACCTTGAGGAAGGCGCCCAGGTCGTCGTCGCGACCCCCGGGACGGTCCTAACCAGCTCTGGCTTGTTTATGCGGTACGTCGTTTTGATCGTTCCTTTCACACATCGTTGACCGTTGTCGCTCGTCGCCCTCTGCGTTTCTCCCTCCCAGCTGACGTCCCCTCCTCCCCCTCTTCCCCTCCCCCCCGGGAACCCACCACCACAGAGGCCACGGGACCTTTATCTCGGACGACAAGATCGTCTCGTCCGTGACGGGCAGGGTGGAACGGGTCAACAAGCTCGTCTCGGTTCGACCGTTGCGGGCGCGCTATACGCCCGAGGTGGGCGATCTCGTCGTCGGTCGCATCACCGAGGTGCGTCTTGGTCCTGGTCGCGTCCCTGCCCTTCGCTCCCTCCCCCCTCCCCCCCCCTTGCACTCTCCTCCTTCCTCGTCTCCCTTTTCCCAAGCCGTCGCCTTTGGAGACTGACGAGAGGGAACGGTCATGTCGGGTTGACGCGGCGTCGAGCCTAGGTGGTGGCCAAGCGGTGGAAGGTGGAAGCGGGCGGCAGGCAGGACGCCCTGCTCATGCTCAGCTCGGTCAACCTCCCCGGTGGCGTCCAGCGACGCAAGCTCGAGTCGGACGAGCTGCAGATGCGACTGTGCGCTTTTTCTTTTCTTTGGTTTGGACGGCTTTGGCCGTCTTCCTCGGCCCCCGCGTCTTGCCGTCACCGACGACGAGGCGGTGGGTCTCGCTGGGATCAAGGCTAAATAAAGTGCCCTTCCCTCTGGCCTTGAACCCCCCCCCCCCTTTCCCGACCGACCGATCGACCGACCGACCGCAACAGCTTCTTCGAGGAAGGCGACGTGCGTCCCCTCTTCCTCCCTTACCTTCCTTCTCCTCCCCTCCTTGGCCTTTCCCCCGCGCTCGACCGAGCTCGACCCGACGCCCCAGGTCCGCCAGACTGACGCGTCCCCCCCCCCCCACACCCCCGCGCTCCTCGCATTCGACTCGCTTCCACCCCCCCCCCTCCCCTTCCCTTTTCACCTGACCCCATGCACAGCTGCTCGTCGCAGAGGTTCAAACGCTCATGGGGGACGGGACCATGTCGCTCCATACGCGATCACTCCGGTACGGCAAGGTCCCGTCTCCTCCCCCAACCCTTGACCCTCCTGGTCGTCCCCTTGTCTTGGACTGACCCCCTCCTCCCCCCTCAAACGCACACACACACACACACACAGCTGAAGAACGGCACCCTCCTCACCGTCCCCCCCGCCCTCGTCCCCCGCCTCAAGTCGCACTTCCACACCCTTCCGTGTGGGGTCGACCTCATCCTCGGCCTCAACGGGTTCGTCTGGGTCGCGATGCACGTCTCGCGCGGCGGGGAGGGGGCCGAGGAGGGCGAGGGGGAGGGAGGCGAGGGGGTTGGGGGAGGAGGGACCAAAGGGGACGGGTTGGACGCAGAGGGGGTTTACAGTAGCAAGAACGACGTACGTCCCTCCTCCTCCTTTCCCTTTAGCCTCCTGCCCCCCTCCTGCCCCCCCCCCTCCCTTGCGCCTCCCTTGGGCCTCGTTTCCCGTCTGACTTGCCCCCCCCCCCTTCCTCCCTTTTCACTCCACCCCGGGTTCTTCCTCAAACCCGAAAGCCGATCCCCCCTCAAACGCTGCGCGCCATCGCCCTCGTCTCGAACCTCATCCTCCTCCTCGCCAAGCACCACATGGCGATCCACCCGGCTTCGCTCGCAGAGGCGTACGACCTCGTGCTCGACGGCGAGGGCAGCAGCAGCAGCGGCGGCGGCGCGAGCACCAAGGCGCTCCTGACGGACGAGGTGGGCGAGGGCGTCGTGATGGCTCTCAGGGCAGGCGCCCTCAGTTGATCCCCCCCCTGGGTCCTCCGGGACGATGGACAAGAAACAAAAGAAAGACCCAAAACAGAAAGGCGTCACCACCAGGCTTGGTACGCCAAGACGCCACCGCTGGGCGCAACCTCTCGCACACGCGGGTCTTGCGAGAGCGACAGAGAGAGAGAGAGAGGGCGGCCGGGCTTTTGTGCGAGCGGGTTGGATTCGGCAGAGCGCAAGCACATCTCTCTCTTTTGACGGGTTTGGGGTGGAAGGGCAGGTCTGGAAAGCAAAAGGTGAAGCGTGGCGGTGGGCAAGGACACACCAGAAAGAGGACAGCAAGACCGAGCGGATGTAGGTGCAGTTGACGGGCGGCGAATGGGGAGGGCGAGAGCGACGAGCAGAGGGACGCGCAAGGGTGAGGGAAGGTGTGTGGGGGGGGGGGGAGGGGTTGAACTGAGTGCGAGGCGAGGTGAGAGTTTGGTATCGTTAATCGTGCAAGGGAGGCGGAGTGTTGTATGAGAGTTTGAGAGGGTGAGGGTAAAGGGGGGGGGGGTCGTGTCGTATATGCGCGTGGTGCTGCTGAGGGTAAAAAGCCAGGGGGGGGGGGAGAGAGGCAGCGAGGGGAGGATGGGCCGTCTACTACGACCGATCGTCGCCGTCCTCCTCGCCCCACGAGTCCCACTCCTCGTCGTCGTGCTTGACGACGACCCCGGTCGCTGGACTCGGCGCCGTCTCGCTGCGCTGGTACGAAGGGGGTGGGGTCGCCCGCCCGAGCTGCTGCTGCTGCTGCTGCTGCTTCTCGCTGGCCGCGAGCCCGAGCGCTCCCTCGCCCGGCTCTGAGATGGTCGGCGTCGGCGCGAGGATCGGCGGCGTCGCTGTCGAGGCTGATCGGAGCCGGCCAGACGAGTAGGCCCGATCACGATTGTGCGTCGGCCGTTGCGCGGGGGGAGGGAAGGCCCCGGGGCTGTCGGTTGGCGGCGGGTGCGAGGTGAGGAACGCCGGGAGGAAGAACAGCACGCCGTTGCGGGCGGCGGATCGAGAGCGGGCGCGTCGCCGACCACCGCCCGAGGGGTTGGTGGTGGGGAGCGAGGGCCCGAGAGCCCTGCCGTCCGCGCCTGGCGTCGTCGATGGCGAGTCGCCGACGAGCCCGCGGTAGGCGTACGAGGGCGAGTGGAGCCCCTGCGAGATGCGACGGATCCAGCTGAACCCAGCCGGGGGCTCGCCGTCACCGTCGACGCTCTGGTCCCCCCCCTCGCTCGAGACCGCCGTGCTGACCTCGGACGCCTCAAACTCCTCCTCGTCGTCCTGCAGCAGCGACAGCATGCCGTACTGCCCAGCGACCTCGCGCACGTCCCCGCCGAGGCTGATGACGAGCCCGCGCAGCCCGCTCCGGCTCTTGCGCGCGACCCCGCCTCGCCGGGTCCACGCGAGCCGGACGAGGCCGACGAGAACGAGGACCAGGCCAAAGCGCATCAGCCCCCGGCCATGCCGGCCGAGGAAGATGATAAAGTCCGAGTCGTCAGAGTGCCAGCTCGAGCCGTAAAAGTGCGAGAAGAAGGCGTGCGGCGCCTCGGCCGGCAGCGCGTTCTTGCCGTAGAGCGACTTTGGCAGCACCCGGATCTCGAGCGTCGGTGAGACGGGCGTGACCGGGTGCGACGACGTGTAGAGCGAGTACTGCGCCGAGAGAAACATGGGGCTGTAAGGACGGCGGAGACGACGAAGAATGGGAGTGGTTCGCGTGTCAGCTAGCGAATCGAGCCATCGAGCGCGAAGGAAAGGGCAAGGACGCACCCGGTCGAAAACATGACGGTCGGATAATTTGTCACGTAGTTGTGATTGAACGTGATGAGCCTGAGCATGAGGGCAGGGGAAGGACGCTGTCAGCTGGGCGGCGCTGGATCCATCGAGCAGCGTCGGACTCACCCGTGGATGACCATCCACATGAAAGCGCTGTTTTTGCTGCTGAGCATCAGGTCGTTGCTGACGCCGACCTGTTGAGTTCGCGGCAAGGGTGGAGTGGGCGGTCAACTTGCTTGGTCCTGGGCAGGGGACGGCTGGTCAAAAGAAGTCGAGGACGCACGGGGATCGTCTTGGCCAGCACGCAGTCCCAGTCGCCTTGCAACAACGGCGTCGGGTCGCGGATGATGCCGATCTGCATCGCACAAGACAGTGAGAGAAAGTCTTCCAAGTCAGCCCAGATGCTCTCTTTGAGACACCGGGAGACGAGCGGTTCCGGGAAGAAGCACGCACATCGAGGTCCATGTAGATGCCGCCGTACCGGTGGAGGACAAAGTAGCGGATCGCGTCGGCCCGCTGGATGTTGTACGCGTACGAGTCGTACGTCGGCAGGAAGGACGGGTAGTGCGTCTTGATGAAGAGCCGGGCGGTCGCGTCCGTCCAGAGATGGTGCGTGCTGCATTGCAAGAGAGGCGCGACCGAGGACGAGGGGTCAGGGCTGGGCTCTCTCGCATGATGACCCTTCTTGAGAGGTGAGACAGGCGCGAAAGGCGACGCACTAGGTGGGCAAGGCGCGGACATGCTCCTGGTAGGTGGCCTGGAGGGCGATGAGCGAGCGAGCAGCGAGCAAAGGTCCGGGCGGCGGCATCGAAGAGGCGGGAGGATCAGCCCCAGCCCGGCAAGCCTCGTCGGGTGCGACAAGAGCTGAGAGACCTTTCGGACGAACCCTCCACTTTTCCGGCAGGACCTCGTTCATCCACGTCTGATGGATGATGCGAGGCATCGTCTCGCCCTCCCTGCAGCAGAGGAAAGCATTGAGGCAGGCTGGCGGGTCAGCCCGGGCTATCTTTGGCCGGTCGGCCGGCTGGCAGCGAGCAGCAGCGAGCTCTCTCGCTGGGGGAAGCAGCAGGCGACGCACAGCGGCTCAATGCCCTCGAGGTGCTCCCACGTCTCTGTCCGCTCGACGACGCCGTCCCAGTCCGGATCGTACGCCCAGCCGCCGCCCAGCTCCAGCGACGAGTTGCCCCGGACACGCTCTGCCCAATTCTCGTTGGGGAGGTAGGGCACGTCGCGCTCGCTCAGGAGCGCCCAGTTGCGGACGCCAAAGAACCAGGTGACGGAGGAGAGGACGATGACAGTCCCGAGGCTAGCGATGGTCCAGAGACATGGGGGAGGATTGAGAGCAAGAAGGCGAGGGAAGCGAGCAGGGAAGGCGGGGTCAGCGCGCGTTGGGGCTGGGGCTGAAGAGGAGCGGGGGCTGAGAGCGATGAGAGGGTCGGCGGCTCGACGAACAGGAAGAGCGACAGCAGGACGATGAGGATGAAGAGCGGACGCCGATAGCGTGAGTGGACGGCCTTGCGCGGCATGCCGGGCAGGTGGACCTTGAAGAGAGAGCGAGAGGGATGGAGGGAGGAGGTGAAGGAGGGCAGGAAAGCGAGGCAAAGGGAGGGTCGGCGGAATCGCAGGCGAGGCGCGGGCACACAAAGCGCAGCGACGGGCTCAGGCCCCGCGTCGCTTGTTGGCCGTCAACACGGCGCCGGCACCGTCGTCGGCTGCACGGCCACGCACACACCTCTGGCCCTTGCGCTCGATTGCAAGATAGCATTCAGAGCTTTGTGGTCCTGCGAGAAGGTGACAAACCGACCGTGCGCAAGATTCGCTGCAGTCAGCCGACCGGAGCGACATGCAGGAGCAAGCGGTTGCTGAAGTAGTCTCAACAAATCTTGTTCACAAATAAGTTTTACTTATATCAAGGAGAGATGGCCGAGTGGTCTAAGGCGCTAGCTTAAGGTCAATCAAGGTTGATTCGCTAGTCTTCGGGCGCGGGTTCGAATCCCGTTCTCTTCACAACCTTTTTGCTCCTGCCGCCGCAGCCTCGGTAAGCACTGTGTCCCTTCGAAGGCAAAGATCAGTTTGCCCCGCAATATACTCACCTGCGGCCAAGGCGCTGAGCGATCCTTGACAGACGATACCCGGCGGGACGCGCCTGCGTCTGCGCCGTCGGGGCGGGTCCGCGCGGAGGGAGCAAGGTTCTCGAGCCTTGTAGCTGGGCCCTCCCGCTGAGGGGCGAACGACGTGCGGAGCTTTTAGAAGTCGTTTTTCTGGACCAACAGCTGGGGGTCAGGGGGAGCAGCAGCTGTGAGGGGACTGCGCCAGCACTTTTGGGCCAACCGCGATCAACCGCCGGCAAAAAGTAATCCTTAGACCGATGCCGGGGTCGAACCGACGATCTTGAGCGGGCTTGAAACCGAAAACTCACGCCATACCACTAGGCCAATCGGTCGTTGATGATTGCTGACCAACGTTGGCAATTGATTGATCAATGTTATTACCGAAGTCCCTGCCTCCCCGTTGGACATGCATCCAGTCGCTCGGCGCCCAACGGTCGCTTTTAATCACTCCTCGCAGTGAGCGTTTGAGCCTTCGCCGGTCCGTGGCCTCCCCCGGTTCGCCGTTGCCTTGTGCCCGGCTCGTCACTGGCCGCCGAGGCGACGCGAGCGACGAGCCATCGACTAGCCGAATGACTACATCAGGCCAAGACGCGCGTGACATTCCCGCTGCTTGCGCAAGCGTCACGAGAAGAAGACGGGAGAGGCATTCATTTGCGCACGATCGGGTCCTTCTCGCCCGCCTCGCCGTCGTCGTCTTCCCACGGATTCCGACTGTTTTCACCAACCCTCCGCTTCTTCTGCCCGTCCTTGCCTTCTTCCTCCGCGTCGTCGTCTTCGTCGTCGTCCGAGTCTCCAAGCTCCCATTTGCCCCCTCCTTCAGCGAGCCCGTCAGCCCCGCCCCCCCGCTCTTCATCATCGACGTCAAACAGCGCCCAACCTTCCTCCACCGCGACCGCACCCGCAGTCAACGACGACGAGGCTGACGCTGCGCGCGCGCGCGAGCCGCGCCGGGCTGTCAAGGCTGAAGCGGCCGATGGGGTAGGGGAGGACGGCGAGCCTTCGGTTCGAGGGGTAGCGTCGTGTCCTGCCGGCGGGTCCTTCTCGGACGAGAGGAAAACCTGAGAGCCAAAGGCGCGTAGCCAGTCGAGAAAGAGATTAGCTTGCGAGCTTCTGAGGCGCGAAACTGGGGAGGTGAAAGGGAGAGATGGAGGTGGGGTGGAGGGGGGGGGGCAGGCACGCACGACGCCGCCGAGCAGAATCCCGACCGCGACCCCGAGGAAGAACAGTACGACCCATGAGTACGCGCCGAACTCTGTGACGGGGGTCAGAGTTTCACGGGAGCGTATCAGCCCGCAGGTCAGCAACGCGCTCGAATAAGCGGGGGGAAGGACCAGGGCGAGAGAGGTGGGCTGGGCGAGGTTTTCGAAGACGTACGGTCGAGGAAAACCATGGAGTTTACGAAGCCGAGTAGGGTGTAGCCCGAGTAGAAGACGGGAACGACGACGGTGCTCGAGTAGGCCCTGTGAGCGAGGCGAAATCAGGCAAAGGGAGGGTCAAGGGAGCTGTCGTCAGCTTAAGTCCCTTCTGTTCGCAAAGAAATCGACGGAAAGCGCACTTGAGCCCCCGGTTGAGCGCGATCATCTGCAGGACTGCGGTAGTCGCGAGCAGGACGATGGTCAGGATGGGCGTGGGCCGCCAATAGACATTGCCCTCGCCCATGCCGATCATCACGAGGCACTTTGCGAAGACCAGGCTCGCGCCGCTCATGACACCTCCGACGGCAGCCCAGCCGATGCCGACGTAGAAGCGCAGACGGGCGTCGGGCACCCGACCGACGAGCGAGGAGAGGCGGGAGGCGATGAATCGCTCGAGGGCCGTGTAGCGGGCGTGAAGCGTGAGGGTCAGCTGAAACTTGGGGAAGCGCCGGTGGGGCGGCTTCTGCAATGGGCGAGCCGACGATTCAGTGGACGGCCCACAGGGGAAAAGGGGGGGGGGGGGTCAGCTGTTTGCGAGTATGTCTAGAGCAGACGATGCGAGGGTGTGATTCCAGGAGCGGAAAAAGAAGGAGGGAACGCACGACGAGGTACCCCTCAATGACGTCCTCATCGCTCTCGCGCTCCTCCGCGAGCAGGCTGAGGTGGAGGACAAACAACCAGCTGAGGAACAGGGCGAGCGCCTGCGTGACGAGGTAGGCCAGGAAGGCTGGGCGAGCCCAGAGGCGGTACAGCCTTTCAAGCTGGGTAGAGTAGATCGAGAGAGGGCGGTCCACGTCAGTCCTGACGAGATAGCGACGGATGGAGGGAGGGGAAGAGGGAAGGGCCGGGGGTGAGCAGGGAGAACGGACCGTGATGGACGTCGACAGGCCAGAGTTGATCGAACCGAGACCGACGATAAGGACGACGCCGAGAATGATAAGACCTGTGCCCTGTATGTCCTTCTTGGTCACGGCTGCGTCGGGAGGATTGGAAGGGGGGGGGGCCGCGCAAGATGAGCGGGGTCAGCCCTCCGGCCGTCAGAATGAACCGGCTCAGCACCCAGCAGGGCAAGGCGAGAGACCATGAGCATCTGGCACAGCCAGAGCGGGGTGAAGAAGGAGCGGTTGAGACGACGCCTACTGACGAGTGCCGATGAGCCACCGTGCGAAAAGAAAGTTGAAGACGAGAGACGACGACGACAGCGGCGCGCAGTACTCTGCGCGAAGGTAGCGCAGAGCGAGGGTCGAGCCGACCAGCTGCGAGGCGAGGTACGAGCCGAGACCCACGAGCCAGAGCGGACGGGTGTACTCTGGTGGCTGCTGAGGGGCAAGATGAACCGTGCGAAGGTGCTATTGGCTCGAGAGGGGGGTGCGAGCGGGGGGAGGTGGAGGACGTCGTCAGTCCAACTGACGGGCTGTGTGCGCGCGCACGCCCTGCGTGCAGCAGTCGTCACGCACGTCGAATTGCATCAAGTTGAGGCCGAGCGAGTTGGCGACCGAGCTAGCGGTGATGACGAGCAGGCCGAGGATGAAGTTAACCTTTCCGTGGGAGAGAGGAGGGTTTGTGGTCAGCGCGGTCGAGGGCGTGGGTGGTGCACGGCTTGACGGCGACGCCCTCGCCTGGCGAGCGAGAGGCTGTGGCAGCGATGTGTAGCAGAGCACTCAAGATGGACGAACAACGGGATTGCCAGGGAGAAGCTCAATTCCTTCGCCCGGTCTGGGGCTGGCAGAAGCCGACGCGATGGCCGTCAGAGAGGCCTGGACGACATGCGAGAGGGAGGAGCTGGACGTGCGGGTTGGCGTCGTTGCCGCGGTCGACGACGCCGGAAGCGAGGTGGTCGGTGTGTCGGCCATCGTATGGCCACCTCCTGCACGCGCACGAGGTAGTGAGACGGATGGGAATGGACGGTCGCCGTTGGGCAGTCCGGATCAAGTCTGGCTATGGCGAAGGGGGAGGTACCAGCTACAATCCCGAGTCGAGTCGGGGATGATGATGGGTCGGGATGGGTCGGCGACCCTTTCCATCCGCCGCCTTTCTCCTTCGCTCCCCCCCCCCTCTCGACGCCCACCCCACTCGCCAGCCCCTGCCTGCCTGCCTCCCTCCTTCCTTCGTCGCCAACAGCCACTCCTTCGCCTTCCAGAGCGACCATGTTCCCTCAACTCGTCTCGTTGCTCCGCCCGCTCGTCCGCTCGGCCGGATCCACCCCCTCACGCCGATCAGCCAGCACCTCTCTACTCTCCTCCCTGCTCCCTCCCACCGCTCGCCTCCTCCGCACTACAGCCCCTGGTCTCCTCGGCGCCGCCGTCAGCAGCAGCAGCGCAAGCAGCAGTCGGACGGGTGCCCTCGCGGTTGGAGCGTGGGCTGAGAGCAAGAGGGGGATGAAGGTCCGGTCGGCGCTCAAGAAGAAGTGCGACGGCTGCCAGGTCGTTCAGAGGTGCGTTTAGCGTTCCCCTTTGCCTTCGCTCCTCCCTCCTGCCTGCCTGCCTGTCGTCCCTGGCCTGGCTGTCCGGCAGAGTGAGGTACGTTCCCGACTAACGAAATCATCTCCCCGCCTTTGCCGTTCCTCGCCTCGCCCTCGCCTGTTCTTTCGTCTCTTCTGCTCGAGCAGGAAGGGCAGGTGCTACATTCGCTGCTCCAAGGACGCGAAGCACAAGCAGGTCCGTCAATCTCCCCTCGCCTCCTTCCCCTTGTGCCCCTCTTCCTCTCCTCTTTCTGCCCGCCTGCTCTCTGTATCCTGCCTACCGCCCGCGTAGACGAAAAGCCCAGGCTGACCCGACCCTTCGCGCCTCCCCACCCCCCTCTTTCACGACAACCCTCGCTTTCTCTCGGTCCATCCGACTCTCCCTCCCCCCGGTCCTGGCTTCTCCCGCGCCTCAAACCAACCCTCGTCATCGTTCGAACGCTCACGTTTTGCCCGACCGCACAGCGCCAAGGCTGGGTCCGCTCCCCGCCCAAGTAAAGACACTCTAACTGCACCTCGTCCGCCCTCAAGCCACCGGACCCTCTCAGTCCCTCCCTTCCTCCGACATGAGGGAGAGCGGCGTTCAAATCGGGGCCTGGTTCAGACGCGCAAGGTGGCTTTCGCGCGCGTGACAGGGAAAGGGACGCAGGAGGAGAGCGCAGAGGGGCGAGGGGCGCGAGGGGCGGCAAGGGAGAACAGGGCGATGAGATACAACTGAAATCTGATTCTTCGAGCTAGGAGGTTGATAGGCAGATGGGCGAGTGGGGAGGAGCGCAGTTGGACGTGTTGAGAAAGGAATGAGAGCGAAGCGAACGAGCAAGGGTCGAAGGGGGAAGGGGAGCGAGCGTGTGGATTAAGGGCCGAGGACCGAACAGTGTGAGCAGGCAGGACAGATGCGGTAGACAGCAGGATGCAAGCGAGAAGAAGGTGAAGGGAGGGAGGGAGGGAGGGAGGGAGGGAGGGAGGGAGGGAGGGAGAAGAGAGGTGGTCAACCTCCGAGGAGGAAGACGACGAGCCCTGCGCCGAGGCCGACAACGAGCAGCACCCCACTTGCGAGGAGGAACACGCCTGCGAGGTAGGCGCGCCTTGAACGTCTACCTGCGCTCTCTCCTGCCGTCGTCCATGTCGTCCTCGTCGGTGTGTCGGTCGAGCGTGGCTTTCTGCCGGCCGAGGCGGGTGTAAGTCGGGAAGGGGAAGACAGAGGGCGAGTGGCTGAACGGGTTGAGAACCCAGAGACGGCGGGGGACGTCTCGGCAGTTGACCGACCGCCGGGAGCGTTGGTCGGGGTCGCAGACGTCGTTGTCGAGGCGACCGAGGACGTCGAAGTTGGCCCTTGAGGCGGAAGGGGGTGAGACTGGGGCAGCAGCGGCTTGAGCTCGTCGGGCCGACGACGAGAGGTGGGGTCGGCTGAGGACGAGGACGAAGACGACGAGCGCGAGATGAACGCGCGGAGAGGGGCGAAGAATCCGCCGCTGTTGCTGCTGGCGCTGGGGCGGTAGTTGGCCATGGACGGAGAGGAGGACGCGGAGGGTTTTGGGGACCGGGACGGGGCTGAGGTGCGAGGGAGCGCGACCGAGGGGAAGCCATACGAGGGCGAGCTTGACGGCGCCGGCACCGACGACGAATCACCTGCTGCTGCTGCTGGTGTCGTCGACCCGCGCGTGACCTGCTGCGGCGACGATAATGGCGACGCGTCCGAGCTGCCTGGAGACTCTTCTATCATGCTCGACGGTTGCCGGCCTACCGCGAGCAAGTGGGGTAGCGGATGCCCAGCGGCAAGGGACCGGCCGAGCGAAGCTGGAAACGTCGGCAGCGTAGAGTAGACCGGTCTAGGCGTCTCCTCGTCGGCCAACGCCGCGCCTCTTTGGCTGTCTTCGGGCTCGCCATCGTGGCTCTCTGCATCGCCGCCTTCGCTCTCGCTCCCTTCCCACCAGTCCTCGCTCCCTCGCCGACTGTGCTCCCCTCCTCCTCCGCCTGCTCCTCCCCTGTCGCCGGGGCCAAACCCTTCAGCACCAGATGACATGCCGTCCTCGTCGTCCTCAAAGTAGGCGTAGGGCGAGGTGTGGTCGTGCGCCCGACCAGCGGTCCGGTGATGGTGCTCATCGTCGTCGTCGTCGTTGAAGGCGAGGAAGGACGGGTTGGATCCGACGACCTGCTCTCCAGGAGGCAGCTGGCGTTGGCGATCTGATATTGCGTGCCGGGAGAACAAAGCACCAGGGCGCCGGCGAGTCGAGAGTGTCAGCCCGGTCGATCCCTCAAGGGGAGGAGGAAAAAAGGCAGAGGTGGGGTGGCGGACGGACACGAGAATTGGATGTCGAGCGAGGTCGCGAGCGGCGGGTTCTTGTTCGATGGCTGCGGCTGCTGCTGCTGCTGCTGCTGCCGCGGTTGGGGGATCGGCCTCGACGCCATGCACACGAGTGGCAGGTGGGCAAGACTGAGCGTTGGCGAGAAGGGGCCCCTGTGGGCAGCGTGCGAGTGTGGGTATGTGTGCTCGACAGAACGAGAGGGTCGTGGTCGACGAGATGGATAAGGGCGACAAGCATCAGGCAGACGAGACCGGAGCGAGGCGACGCACGACCCGACACCTCCCAAACAGCCACACCCACCGGGCCCTGGACCCTCCCCCTCCTTCTTGACCCCCCACCCCCCCTGGACCTCCGCTTTCCTACCCTCTCGCCCTCGCCAGCTTGCAAGTCACACAAAAGGCCTCCCAGGATGGCATCGCCTCTGCCCTTGAACGGCAAGCCTCTGCTCTGTCGGTCCCTCCTCAAAGCCCTCGTTGGAGACCCCCGCCGCCAACGGGACGCGCGAGCTGATGCTCACCCTTCCACAGATGCCGTCTCGACGTTTGCCTCGCTCGGCGTCTTTCTCTTTGGGTGCGTCGCTCTGCTAGTGGCCTGCTGCTGTCGTCCTTCGTCGGCAGAGGCATGCCTTGCATGGCTTCCGATTCCACGCTGACGAGATTGTTCCGCGCGTGGACTGATGGGGCTGACGGCAGCTACGACCAAGGGTGCGTTGCCTTTCATCCGTCCTCCTCTCCACCCTTTCGCTTCCTTTGCAGACGAGCGTCTACTTCAGCGGATGACGTGTAGGAGGCAGGAGCTCGCCGCAGAGGCGGAAGGGAGAAGGGAGGGAGGAGAGGGTCCCGCCAAGAAGGGCGCACCACCTACAGACCCCCTCGCGCATCTCCCTCCGGTCTCGGCGAGGGCCGAGCCGGCGCATGGCTCGCCTCTTGCTTCCTCCCCCCCGTCCCTTCACACTTTCTCGCCCTTCTTGCCCAACGATCAGACTGGGCGCGACATTCAGAGCGCCTTGAAGCCGCGGTGGGCTTCGTTGCGTCAGGTTGGCAGCGAGCGAGGCCATCCAAGGACGCGCGCGCCCGGGCCGAGCTCGCCTCCTCACCTCCGCGGCCCTGCCAGCCAAGCTTACCCTTCCGCCCACCACCTTCTGTTTGCCTCACCTTTCTGACCTGGATGCTTCCTCTACTGGAACAGCGTGATGAGTGGAGTGATCACCGGGCCCTACTTCAAGTCTGCCTATGCGGA
Organism: Cystofilobasidium bisporidii; assembly: GCA_014825535.1. NCBI lineage: Eukaryota > Fungi > Basidiomycota > Tremellomycetes > Cystofilobasidiales > Cystofilobasidiaceae > Cystofilobasidium > Cystofilobasidium bisporidii. The sequence continues at coordinate 35,827 of MVAK01000101.1, forward strand.
TCCGACGACGGGGGACGCGCCCTCGTCAGCCCAGATCGGGACGGTCGTCTCTGTGCTCGAGATAGTCCGTCTTTCCTTCTTTCCTTCCTTCCTTCCTACCTGCTGTGGTCTCTAGTGCTCGTGGCATGCGCTGTGTCTTTTGCAGAGTAGGAGAGGCTGACCTTGTGGTCTTCGGGGTGCCAGGGCGCGTTCGTCACGAGTTTGGCGGCCGGTCGACTCGCAGACATGAAGGGCCGCCGTTGGGTCATCGGCGTCGGTTCGCTCGTCTGTGCGTCCCCGCGTCTTTCCCACTGCCCTTTCCTTTCCACGGCACCTAGCCTCAAGTCGCTGACGTCCACGCTCGCCTCCCCCCCCCCCCTCCTGTTCTAAAGTCACCGTCGGCGGCCTCCTCCAGGCGTTTGCACCAACGCTCCTCATCCTCGGCGTAGGCCGCGTCATCTCGGGCTTCGGCGTCGGCTTCCTGTCAATGATTGTCCCCGTCTACCAGTCCGAGGTCAGCGGCAAGGAGGACCGCGGGCTGCTCGGTTGCGTCGAGTTCACTGGTAACGTACGTCCTCTTCCCCTCCTCGCCTCCCTCTTTTTGTGTCGATCTGCCCTTGGTGGAACAATGGGCTGATCCGACAACCGACCCGCGCAGATCATCGGCTACGCGAGCTCGGTCGTGCGTCACCTTTTGATTCTCCTTGCTCTCCTAGCATTCTAGCGCGCGCGACACCTCGCTGACCTCCCTTTTGCCTTCCCTCTCGTCCTGCCGATTGCCAGTGGATCGACTACTTCTGCTCCTTCAGTCCGTCCTTCTGACCAGTCGTTCGCTACGACACGCAGACCGCAGTTGTCCCAGCTGACACCCTCCTCTACGACTCACCACCAGTCCCGTCCAATTTGTCGTTCCGCATCCCGCTCGTCATCCAATCCGTCATCGGCCTCTTGCTCTTCCTCGGCTCTTTCCTTCTGCCCGAGTCACCCCGCCACCTCTTCTCGTCCGAGCAGCCATTCGCGGGCCGCGCGGTCCTCTGCCAGCTGCGCGGCCTCAGGGAGGGGGACGAGAAGCTCGAGGAGGAGGTCAGGGAGATTGAGGAGGTTGTCGCGGAGGAGTTGAAGGAGCCGGATCGGAGCTACAGTGCGCTGTGGAAGCGCTACAGGGGGAGGGTGATGATCGCCATGTCGTCTCAAGCGGTAAGTCGGCCTTCCCTTTTCTTGCATTCGTTCCCGGATTCCTCCCTGGAGGCCGAGCGCGCTGACCGTCCTCCCCCGACGAACCGAATTCGCACGCCGACAGGGTGCGCAAATGAACGGCATCAACGTCATCTCGTACGTCCTTTCCGCCTTGCATGCTCGCGCTTGATTGCCTCGAGCACACGTCGGACCGACAGAAGCTGACGTTCCCTCCCTCCATCCCGGCATACAGGTACTACGCCCCGCTGGTCTTTGAGCGTGGGTGTCATCGCTTTCTCTGGACCGTACAGCGCGGAACCTGACCCGTTTGCTCGATCGCCGTCTATCACAGAGGCCGGTTGGGTCGGCCGCGACGCCATCTTCATGACGGGCGTCAATGCGCTCATCTACGTGCTCTCGACGCTGCCCCCGTGCGTCCCTCCTCGCCACATTGCCCTGGCTCGTCGGTCTTTTCTTCTTTCTGCAGGCGCGCTGATACGCGGCGACCGACTATCAACTCGTTAGATGGTACCTCATCGACCGCGCAGGCCGCCGACCGATCCTCCTCACCGGCGCCGTCGTCGTGCGTCCGCTTCCTGCGACTTTTGGAGATCTCGCGCCGCCGCCGACGCCATTGGGGCTGACGACCCATGATCCCTTGCCCTTTCGCATCGCCTGCGCGCGCGCAGATGGCCTGCGCCCTGTTCGCGACCGGCTACTGGATGTACCTCGATGTGTCGTTCACTCGTCCGTCTCCCCATTTGTGCCGTCCGTGGCCTTTCCTGCTCGACACTGACACCCCCTCCGCTTTTCCCCAACCAGCGACCGCCGTCGTCACCTGCGTCATCCTCTTTAACGCAGCGTTCGGAATGTCTTGGGGGCCCGTGCCGTGGCTCTACCCGCCCGAGATCATGCCGCTCGCCTTCCGCGCAAAGGGCGTATCGCTGTCAACCGCCACCAACTGGTGCGCCGCCCCCCCCCCCCTTCCCACTTTCCGCTCACAAATAGAGCCGGCCCGCTGACTCCCTCTCGTCCTCCGCAGGTTCTTCAACTTCCTCATCGGTGAGATGACGCCGATCCTGCAGGACCTGATCGCCTGGCGGCTTTACCCGCTTCACGGCTTCTTCTGCATCTGCTCGTTCTGCCTCGTCTACTTCCTCTACCCCGGTGCGTCCCCCTTCTACTTTTGGCCAGCTCTTCGTCCGCCGCGCCTGCTGACTCTTGCCCTCCCCCCTTCCCTCTCTCGCCCGCTGGCAGAAACTGCCGGCGCGTCGCTCGAGGAGATGTCGCTCGTCTTTGGCGACGACTACGAGGAGGACGACGGTTCCGATTCGGGCGCCGAGGACGCGGACGGCGACGACGTCGACGATGACGAGGAGGGCGATGAGGACGAAAACCACCGGCGTGCGTACTTTTCCTCCCGCTGTCCTGCGCAAAACTCAAAAACGTCCCCGCGACTGACCAGCACTTGGTCGCTCGTGCGCTCGACAGTCTCGGGCACGGCGACGCCGACCGGCACGCACACGCCGACCAACGGCAACGGGGGCGGGCAAAGCAGCTCGGCTTTGCCGACAGGCGGCTTTGGCTGGTTCGGCAAGCGCAAGGACGGCAACAAGAAGCAGGCGGTCAAGTACAGCGCGCTCGAGGCCGGCGACGGGCCGTGAGCTCTGCCCTCGCCAGACGAATGTGCCTGCTGCTACGCTCCTTTTTCCTCTTGTCCTTCACGACCCTCTCTCGCCACCAGCCTGTGGAACCTCGACGCGGCCGTCATCCTCGTTGCACGGCGTTGACCGCCGCGCAGGCCAGTCCCGTCGGCCCCTCTATTCCTTCCTCGCGCGCTCGTCAGCCCGCCTGTCCACTGTCCACTCTCTTACCCACACCTCCTTCTCTCGTAGACTATCCGTCTTTCTACCATGGCGCTCCTCGCCCACACCCAACCCCACTGTATTCAAGTGAACGTGACCAAGTCCGGCCTTACTCCGAAGCGATGATTCAGTCGCCGATCTGCCTCCGACGAAGCGATGATTCAGTCGCACGATCTGTCAGCAGAGGGCGCGCAGCACCACGGGCCGAAAAGGGAGTCGACCGCCCACCTCGCCCACCCTTCTTCTTGCATCTCACTCCTCTCACCGATTCGCCTCTTCATACAGCTACTGCGACATGGCACCCCTCGCGCCGACCGACACGCTCGTGTTCAAGACGACGCCGGCTGGGCTCGACTTGTCGCTCGACCTCTTCTCGCCCGCCGGCGACGCGTCGGCCGCCCCTCGACCTTTGATCGCCTTTTACCACGTTGGCGCCCTCCTCTACGGCGACCGCAAGTCGTGGTTCCCTGAATGGCTGGCCAAGGGAGCGTCAGAACGGGGTTGGACCGTTATCTCGGCCGACTACCGGCTCGTGCCTGAGGCGTCGATCGACGAGGTGCTGGCCGACGTCAGAGACCTCTGGCGGTTGTGCGTCCTAATTCCCTCCCGACTGTCGCACGGACGCCAACACTGACGTCGTGCTTGCTGTCGGCGGGATGTCAGCATCCACGACGGACGGCTCAATGCCGAACTTCGGCGTCTCGGTAAGCCGACGGTCGACTTGACGGCCTGTTTCGTTGCCGGCGGCAGCGCCGGTTCGTCAACACACGTTTCTTTCTGCTCGAGCTCCTGCACCCCATCCAGCCCGTTGACAAACTTCCCCGCTGGCTGCAGGTGGTTACCTCACGCTTCAAGCCGGACACCTGTGCTCCCCACCCCCGAAAGGCCTGGTGAGCCCTCAAACATGCTCGAGCTCCGTGCCGCGTGCGGCGTGCGGCTGAGACCGAAGCCTTCTTGTCCGGTCCCATCAGATCGCCCTTTACGGGTATGGCTTCGCCGATCCAACCTGGTTTGCCAGCTCCCATTCAGACGACACCAAGATGCTCGGGATGCCTATCTCGGACTCGTTCGTCAAGAACGCCGAAATTGAGCGCATTCTCAAGGCCAAGGGGCCCCAGGTCGCGGGCGTGCCCCTCAAGGGTGGTCTGGAGCCGCGTGAGCTGCTATACTACCATGTCATCGGCAAGGGAACCTGTGCGACTCATTCTGCTATGCGAGCCCTCGCTCTCGTGCCACGCAGGCCTGCCAGTGCCCACTGACCTTGCAGCGCTTCTGTCATCCTCGGGGTGACCAGACTTTTCGACTGTATTCGGTCGCTCCTCCGTCTCAACCGACCCCGCTCTCGCCTACCTCTGGCCGCAAAGGGCAATCTCTTCGACCTACCCCCCAACTTTTCTCCTACACGGCAGCGCAGACAGCGCGATCCCCGCGTCCGAGTCGGTCTTGATGGCGCGCGTGCTCGAAAGGCACGGCGTGCGGCACGAGCTGCGCGTCGTCGAGGGGGGAGAGCACCTGCTCGACCACGACGACAACAGCGCCGAGATTGGGCGGATCCGAGGGCGAATTTGGGCCTTCATGGAGGGCCTCCTATAGATGAGATGATCCTTCTCTCCAGAGGACATACTACCAGCGAGAGCAAGAGGGTATGCGACCCGCCGTAGTCCGCAGCCGGGCAGGCACATGAAACGGCCGGTGAGCGTTGCCCCTTTTCTTTTGCCCGCCGTGGTCCGCTTGGATCCGCCGTCGACTGCACTCAGGCCACTCCGGTCGTGCTGCACAGCATCCATGAGCATCGCTAGTTGGCGACAAAACCTCTCGCCGGTCTTTGCACAAATGCTGAAGGGCATCATGGCCAGCTGGCTGTTTGGACGGGCTGAGAGCTCACGGCCGGCGCCGTCGCTGTCACCCGCGCCAGCATCGAGCTAGCCCCTGCCGGCTCCGGGCGTCGACCTTCACCAACTCTCGACGCCCGACTCAAACTAGCTCGCCTCTCGCTTTCTTCGACTGGTGGTGCCGCTTTCAAAGCCGCACCTCGAAGGGCCTGCACCAGCGCCCCCGCCATAGCAGATGACCACAGGTGAGTGCCGTGCGGGAGGGGGAGGTCAAGGAGCTGAGAGCGTCAGCGGGCGGGAGGCGTCAGGAGCTGGCCCTGGCACGATCCCCTCTTCCTCCTTTCTGAGGCGCTGACGAGCAAGAGATGACTTGCCCGAGTAAAGGGGCACTGTACCAGCTCCCAGAGGGTGCTGCTCAGGGGTGTGAGCTTTGCCAGAGCCGGGTAGGGGGTCAACTTCTGCAGCAGCTGGCCCACCGTGGACGCTGACCTTGCTTGGCCTTCCTTCCCTCTGGCTTCGCTCTCTTGCCCATCCATCCCTGCAACTCCTCCTTCGAGAGACCTTAGATGCGTCTCAAATCTTCACTCGCCCTCTGGTCACTCTTCCTGTCGGCCCTGGTGGCCGGCCAGAGCCAATTGTCATCGTCATCGTCATCCAGCTCGTCGGCGGCGGCCTCGGCGACCTCGGCGGCCGCTTCCGCTTCGTCCTCGACCGTCTTTGCCTCGTCTCCGTCTTCAGCGTCGTCTCTCTCTCCTAGCGCCGCTTCGTCCCTCTCTTCCATCCTGTCTGTCTCCTCAGCCTCCCTCTGGGCCAACACTACGTCGTCGTCCTCGGCAGCGATGGCGTCGCCCTCGGTTCTCGCCAACGGCACGACTCTCTACCCAAACGGCACTCTGGCGACCAACGAGACGTCGCTAGTACTGCCATACGAGATCAAGCTCGACGGCGCTTATGGTGTCCTTGGGGCCGTACTCGTCATGACTGGTGCCCCGGTCTGCCTGCTCGGAGGCAAGAACCGGTGGTGCGCCCCCCCCCCCCTCCCACATGCACCCATGCGCTCATCAGTGCTGACCATCTCGCTCTCCCGATGATCTCCTGCAGGACCTCACTGTTCCTACTCTATTTCTACGTCGGTGCCCTCATCGCGCTCGTTTTCGCCCTCCACTTCGGGGTCGCCATCACCGCCAACCCCCCGTCTGCGACGATGCGCGGCGTCTTTGTCCTCATTGGCGCAGTCGCGGGCGGTCTCGCCGGCTCGGTCGCCGTGCTGATAGCCAAGTGGGCGATGTACGGCTTGCCGTTCATGGGCGGCTTCTCGCTCGGGTGGTGGCTTCTCGCGTTCAAGCAGGGCGGCTTGGTCAAGGTGCTGTGGGCGCGCTGGGTGCTGCTCGTCGGTCCGTCACCGGCTTCCTTCCTTCACCCTCGCCAGATGGTGATCTCCTGCTGACAATGTCGATCCGTCTCTTTGCGCTCAGGTCTCGCGACAATCGCGTTTACCGCATCGCTGCACCCTCGCCTGCACAACCCGCTCGTCGTTCTGTCGACCTCGCTCGTCGGTTCGACCGCCCTCGTCCTCGGGATCGACTGCTTCTCGCGCGCAGGTCTCAAGGAGCTCTACGTCTGGAATCTGGGGTTTCGGTCAATCTTTGACGACGTACTCGAGGACCGCGGGGGCGCATTCCGGTTCGGCGACGTCGCCATCGTCGAGATCGCCTTGATTGGCATCTGCTGGATCATCGGGTGCGTCATGCGCATCCTTTGTCCCTGCTGCTCTACTCTCTCAAAGCCGCCCCCCTGATCCCGTCGTCGTCTTCGCAGGATCGCTGTCCAATTCAGAGCCTGGGACCATCTTTTGAAGCCACTGCCAGCATTCACCCGCACCGAGCGTCGACGGGAGCGCGACCAGCGCGCACTGGATGCCGAGCGGCGCGTCACGCGGCACGATGACGAGCTTGCGGCGTGGGAGGCAGCCCACGGCGGGGGCTCCATAGGCAAGCCTGATGGAGCTTGGCCCACGAAGGATGTCGAGAGCCCGGCCATGGTTGAGCGCAAGGATTCGGGCTGGGGGTCGACCACTGGGTCCGCTAGCGGGCGCGAAGACATGGGCGGTGTGCCGATTCTCCGACACGGCCGGCAAGACAGCAATCAGACGCTGCTCAACGGCGACAGGCAGGACCTTGAGCAGAAGGAGGCGCTTCTCGACGAGATCCAGGTGCGTCTTCCTGCCGTCACTGCGGGACCCAAAAGTGCAGAGCATCGCACTCATTCGTTCGCACATGTGCATCCAGACCATTCGCCGCAGCATCGAGGCCCTCCGATCCACCAACGCGACTCCCGCATCGCCTGTCGACTACCTCGGCCTCCAGTCGTCGCTCCTGCCTTCCACGTCGCCTAAGCAGCCTGTCAACTATCAGCGCCTGTCAACACTCGCCGACGTAGACGAAATTGAGCGGCGAAAGGAGACATCCTCCAGGCGACCCTCGGGGGCTTCGGCGACCGAATGGGAGCGATATATCGACCGGAGGCAGATCGTCCAGTCGCCCGCGTCGCCCAGGCACGTCCAGAGAGAAAAGAGCGGTCCCGCGGACGACTGCTCTTCTGATTCTCCCGCCCGTCCTCCAGTGCCCCATAGACGGTCGTCGACAATGGACTCGCCGTCTGGACTTGGCCCCTCGCCGCACAACCAGTCGCCGACGACGACCACCCGACCAACGACCTCGCGCAGGCTGTCCCAGAACGAGCTCAACGACCGCCACTCGCGATTGATGCGCAAGCTTCAGTCTCCGGCGACAGAGTCCTTTGCGGCCGAGGTTGCGCGAGGTGAGTGGGAAACGCGCCGGCGGGCCGAGCGGGTCGACCAGGCGCGTCGAGAGGCTGAGCAGGACGAGCACGCCCGCCGACGGGCTCCGCGTGAGTCGACGACGACGGCGGCGCGCCGCAAGAGCAGCAACGTCGACGTCGAGGGCTGGAGAGGCAGCGTCCTCCTCGACGAGACCAAGGTCAAGCCGCCAATGGGCGGTCCTCCCCCAAGGAGACAGTCGACGGCGGGCCAGCAGGCATGATAGAGCACGGTCTACCTGCTCCCGTCCGGTCCGTTCGACGCCCCCCCCCCCCACCTTCTGCATGCCCCCTCTCACGTACAATACCACGGACTCTCGCCCTACCATCGCCCTCCTAGAACGATCACATCGCCATCATCACTTCAGCCGACTTGTACTGCCAGCTGCCCCCCCCCCTCTACCCGATAGAGTCCCGCCCCGCCCCATGCTGTGCCTCTCCCGCTTGCACGCCGCCCCCTCGCCTTTGACTACAACGGGCGGCTTGATACACGTTTCTTTTGTTGTCAAGAGAGGGGGAAAAGGTAGGGACGTGTTGTCAAGAGTGAGGGAAGTGTAGGGACGAGGTCTGCTTTTGCTGCTAGCCAAGAGGAGAGAGAAATATCGAGAGAGTCGCGCGCGTGATCGGTAGGTGGTGGCGGATGATAGACGGAAGGCGAGGAGGCGAGGCAGGGGCACAAGACACAACGGAAGAGGAGACGGGTTCGTGCACGACGCAGGCAACAATGGGGAAAGGGGTAGGGGAGGTAGCATTAGGAGGGAACGTGGAGGGAGAGTGCCAGCGAGGAAGGGCGGCAGTGGCGGGTCTTGTCGAATCGAGGCAAGGCGACGCACACCTAAGGTCGGCCAAGGCCGAGGTTGCCGTTGCGGAGGAGCGACATGAGGTCCTGCTGGGGCGGCATGCCGCCGCCACCGCCGCCGTACTGGCCGTAGGGACCCTGAGGCTGAACCCCGCCGTAGCCACCGCCGTACGCACCGCCTGGCTGTTGGTGCTGCTGCTGGCGAAGCGAGTCGATGTACTGCTGCTGCCGCTGGGGCGGGGGCAGGGTCGACTGGTCGAGGTACATTGGCGGCTGCTTGGAAGCGAGGGGCGCGCCGCCGCCGGCGATCGACGACGGGTGCGACGCCAGGAGCTGGTCAAGATAGCGCTCCTGCCGACCTTGTTGCATCGGCGGAGGTGGCGGAGGAGGGGGCATGGGAGGGTAACCACCGCTGGCCAGACCAGCACCACCGCGGCCGACGCCGCCGTTGGGGCCAGCGCCGCCACCGCCGCCGCCGAGCATCATCTGCCGGAGCAGGTGGTTCTGAATCTCGGCGGCGTTGGGCGGCGGGAGGCCGCCGACGGGCGGGGGCGAGATTGTCTGCTGGCGGAACATGCCATGCTGCTGCTGTTGCTGGGCAGGGTGGGGCGGGGGCGGGCCCATACGTCCACCACCGGCGCCGCCGCCGCCCATCTGCTGAAGCTGCCGCAATTGGTCAACCGAGAACCCACCGCCTCCGCCGATGCCAGAGGATGAGGCGAGAGGCGAGCCAGAGTTGGCCGCGCGCTGCTGCTGAGCCTGAGCCTCGAGCAGGACCTGCAAGTGATCGCGCTCTTGCCTTGGAGGCGGGCGCATGGGACCGTCCCCAAGCTGTCCGCCGCCGCCGAGGTGGTCGTACGGCGACCGGTCGGGTCCCGCGCCGCCCGGTATGCCAGGTGGATAGAGGGGCGATCGAGACTGCTGCTGCTGGGGTTGAAGCGCGTAGGCCGGTGAGGCAGGCCGACTGCGCTGCTGCTGCTGGGGCTGCTGCTGGAATTGCGGGGGGAGACCGACTGGCGGCCGACCACTACCGCTGCCGCCGAGCGAGAGGGCGGACAGGTCGAGATGGGGCTGTTGTGGCGGCGGCAGCTGGGAGCGCGTGTGCGTAGGTTCGGGAGTCTGCGAGATGACGGAAAAACAGAGCAGTCAGAGCCTAATCGCACAAATGAGACTTGGGCAGGAGACGCGGGACGACGAGGGCCGACGCACCTGCGAGCTCTGCAGCATTGCCAGCAGCTTGTTCATCTGGTTGTTCTCCTCGCCGCCTCCTCGCTGCTGCTGCTGGGCTGGGCCGCCTTGCCCGCCGCCCGCAAGAATTGACATGAGGTTGCCCACCTGCGGGCTCGCCCGGCCGCCCATCGACGGCGACGGCTGCTGTTGCTGCTGCTGGGCGAGCGCCGGCGGCGGCTGAGGCGACAGCGGTCCCGCTGCTCCACCGCCACCGGCCGCCGCCTTCTTCGGCTCGTCGGCAAAGAACTTTGCAAATCGTGACCCGCCCGGCGGGCGCTTTTGACCGGCTGCGAGCGAAGCCGGCGACGCGGACGGGAGGATGGGCGAGGCGATGGCGGGCGAGGCGCCGCCGAGGATCGCTGGGTCGCGGAAGAGGCTCGAACCGGACGCCGCGGCGGTCGTCGTCGATGACGATGGAGGGAGAAGGGGTGCCGCCGTGGCTTCTGGTGCAGCGCGCGATGTCGTCAGGGGGTCAAACATGCCCCCCGAGGACGAGAAGGGAGGGGGACCGGCCGCCGAGGTCGTGGTGGGCTCGGACGACGGAGCACTCGCGGGCGGAGCGGCCGACCCGTCGCGCTCGCGCATCTCGCGCTTGAAGCGCATGATGGCGTCCTCGCCGCCACGCTCGTCAGACGCCTTGACATCCTCCTTTCTCCTCCCTCCGCCGCTGCCGCCGCCGGCTGCACTCGCCGTCCCGCGGTCGACCGACGGCGCCGCCTTGTCGGACGGGCCGAACGAGTCGCGGCCGTCGTCGGCCAGGCGCGAGCGGCCCTTGCGGCTCGACGTCTTTTCGAGAAGCGACCCGCCGGCTGGCCCAGACGAAGGTGGCGATTCGGACCGCATCCACGCCGGCGTCTCGTCGTCGTCGTCCCCTCGCCGGCGGCGATCGCCCCGGTCCGAGCGGTCGTTGACGGTCGGAGCGGGGTTCCACGCGGGCCGACCGGGCGCGGTCCGGCCGCTCCCCGTCAACGTCGTGGATGCGTTGGCGCTGCTGGGATTCGACGACGACGAGGCATTGGTCGAGAGGGCGGGCTTGGATGGGAGGCCGGCGGCTGGGGCGCATCCGATAGATGAGAATCAGCCACCGGCTGACAGAGAGAATGGAAGCGCAGAGGGGCGAGAGGGAAGAAGAAAACGCACCTCGCGACCGCCAATCGCCTTTGCCCCAGTTGGAGTCGTCCCTGTCCCTGCCTCCGTCGCGGTCCCGGCCGCCGGACGACCTGCCCTCATCGGCGTTGGCACCGCCGGGCGTCGATGCGTCGGCCGCGCGGGCGCCCCATGACTTGGGCACGCGCTCGCCGCGGTCGAAGCTCTCTGCCATCTATAGACGAATCGGTCAAAGGGGAACGGGGAGAGAAAATCGTCAGTCGTCAAGGCGAACGCGGCGCGGATCCAAGAGATGGGAAGAGAGGAGGATAGCGACAGACGCAGATTCAAGCTGAAGGGCTCGAAATCAAACCACGTACCTTTCTGAGTCCGCCCTTCTCCTCGCCCTCGTCCCTCTCTCCCCCGCGCTTCTCCCCCCTGGTCGACGCGTGCCTGAACGCGCCCATCCCGCCCGAGCTGGCCCCAGCCTTGTCGGCCGGCCCGACATGGTGCGGCAGCCGATCCCGATCGCGCTCCCCCCGGTCGCCTCGGTCGCCGCGACCGCTCGAGGAGGTGGAGGGGTCGGTCGAGCGGGCGGTGCGGGCGCGCGAGGATGGGGGGGAGGTAGGTGACGGTCGGGCAGCAGGCGGAGAGGGTGGGGGGAGGTCGCTGACGATTTCCGACCACCAGGAGGGGGGAGGCGTGAAGGGGAAAGCAGGGAAGAGTCAGCACAAGTGCACCGTTTGACAGGAGATTCAAAGACGAGCAGCGTGGACGAAGACCGGGAGAGAGTCCAGCAAGGCGAGGAGGTAGAGGGGGGGGGGAAGAGAAAAGTTGAGGCAGGGAGGGGCGTTCCCCCTCCCTCTCCATCTTCAGACAGCCCACGCCTCGCAAGCAAGAGGCAGGCAGCGCACCAGCCATGGCTCGGCAGGCCGTCGCTGAGGTCGACATTGAGACGAGCGAGGGCACGTCGTCGGCGAAGACGAGCATTGCCCCCCCCCCCTCTGCATCGCCCTGCCCCTCTCCTCTTTGGCACGCGCGCGCTGGCGGGCGAGCCGGGGCAGGCGACCTGCTCGACCTGGCCCACCTCGCCCAAGCTACACCCACCAGCCGACCTCTTGTGTGCAGCGCGCCCATCAGTCGCAGCTGGGCAGAGTTGCCACGAAGGGAACAACGCACCCAAACCATTCGTTGAAGCGGGGCATCCGGACGGCGTCCGACAGCTCGCGCTGGCCGGCCTTTGCGACGGCGGGCGAGCGGGCGAGGCGGAGGAGCTCTGGCCGGGCGTAGGGCTTGCCGCCTGTTGACGGCGGTGGTGAGGAGGAGGGCGACATGACCTTGTGCAGAGAAGGGGAAAAAACCCTCTGTGTACGGGCAGATGGAGACGAGGAAGGGTCGGGTGGTGGTTTGAAGCCTGCAGGTGAGAGATGCACGGCGAGGGTTTTGCGGGCGAGCGAGAGCCGATCAACGACAACGGAGAGAGATGGTCCGCCCTGCCCCTCGACAACGACCGACCTGACATGGCCCCCACCTGTCCATCAGCCTGGATCCCTTCTCTCGAGGTGCGCCCGTCTTGAGGCCAGAGCGAGCATGGTCCTGACAGAGCGATGAGCTGACTGCGAGATGTCGGCTCCTCCGTCACCCGCCACCCTTTGGCCAGCTCGACTGCAGCCGCGCGACGGCTCATCCATCATCTCGTCGCTCATACTCTAGATCTTCACCCCGTCCCAGCCCAGTCATTGCTGCATACCAACGGGCGTCTCTGTCAGCTTCACCGCTTGGTAAGACGTGCTCAGCTGCTGTCGGCCGTCTTCCTGCACGAGCTCTCGCTCGCGCTCCGCAGCCAGCTGAGCCCTCTACCCCCCTCCTTCCCGAACGACTCAAGCTCGCACCCCGACCACAACCTCGCCATGCCTCCTCGTCCCGCCCGCGGGCTCTCCCTGACCGACTTCATCGCCATCTCCTCTCTTCTCACCTCGTACCGCACCCTCCTCCGTTCGACCCGCTCGATCCCAACCCTCGCCTCGCGCAATGAGGCCATCGCCTTCCTCCGACCGACGTTTGAGCTGCGCGCGCCGCCGTCGCCCACCGAAGCAGGCGCGCCGACTGCAGGCCCGAGCAGGGAGAAGGTGAGGGACCACCTTGCGGGGGTGAAGAGAGCCATGAGGGCCGTTCCGTGGCCGATGGCGGAGCGGGAGGGGGTGGTGGCCGGGAGGTGGGAGGCACTCGGGACGGGGAAAGAGAGGGAGGGCTGGCCGAGGACCGTCAAGGGCGGACAAGGGCAGGCCAGACGACGGGCGACGACACCAGGTTCGAAATCGCAGGATGCTGGCGCATGAGGCGGTTATGCCTCCTGGGCTCGCCCGACTGGCGGGCGGATGGTCGCTCATGGCCGAAGTGGGCCTACCGTGAGTCTTTGTCCACCTTACTGTCCATGCTCGCGACTCGTATGACTGACACTCCCTGTGGACCGCCTACTACTCGTCCAATTCTGGTCAGCATCGACTATCGTCACTCGCCTTGCCGTCCCATCCATTCAGATAGACCGCCGCCCCTCGCCGGCCACACCCAACGCGCAGGTCTGTCGTCCACGCCGACAGACCCAAGCCCGGTGGTCCCATCACCCTCATTGCTCTGCTCCGCTAATCTGGCCCCCTTCTCGCGCTTCTTCGTCTTCGGCCTCGTGCGCGCGCTCTCCTGCTGGTCGGGTCACCGACTAGGAACCGTGAGAACAAGATCTATATTAAATCCTCGTCGTGCGCGGTCCTGCCATCCCCCAAGATTTTCCAACGAGACATGCGCCCTGCCTCCCCACTCTTCCTCCTTGCTTGCCTAGAGAAGCGCTTCCTCCTGGGCGCGTCCGAAGCTGACTACCCCCTCGACCCCGCGCCGGGCCTGAACGACCGGCCGACGACACGCGTGTTGCGCCGCGGGACGCCGACCGAGACGCGCGCGACCGACTGGGTCACCGCATCGAGCGGTTCCTCGCCCTCGGTCGATGCATCAGAAGCGCTGACCGAGGATCGGGGGATAGGGTCTTCCGCAGTCGAGGAGGAGCGATGGGGAGCGGGGGAGAACGAGGTCGACCAAAGGTGGGTCGTCGCCGGAGGGGGTGTCATCGGTTGGCCTTGCTCGACAGGCTTGTCCGCCGTCCACCCTTCGCTGGGTTCTTCGAGGTCCCACTCTGCGCCATCGTCGACCGGACTCGTCAACGTTGACTGCCAATGGGCATCCACGCCCGCCGCTGCCGTCGTCGCCGCCGCTGCTGCGAGCCCGCCGTCGTCGGGCGGGTCAAACGTGTCGATCCCCCACTCTCCTCCGAGGCCGAGGGCAAACTCCCACGTCGGGTCTACCTCTGCGTCGCCAGTCGCCGCTGCTGACGTCGACGACGACGCGTGAGCCGTCGGCGGCTGACCTGCTGTCGAGTAGGAGGAAGAGGCCGAGCGCGCGAGTGGCGGGTCGAGTGTGAAGGGAGAGATGGACGAGGTCGAGTCGTCCAGCAGGCACCACATGGCCGCGAGGGCATTGGCGTCATCGTCCGCTCCTCCTGCCCCCCCTTCAGCTGCGGCGGAGTAGCTGGAGCGCTGGTCGCCGTACGAGGGCAAGGAAGAGGAGACCAAGGCAGAAGTTGTCGCCGGTAGAGAGCCGATCAAATGGGAGGGCGACAGGGCGCCATTAGTGGGAATCAGGCGGGCCGTCGATGGCAGCGTTGGCAGCTGGTGGAGATCCGTCGTCCAGTCGTCGACAGCTGCATATGAAGTCTCAGCTGGGAGCTGCTGACGCGCGTTGTCGAGCGCTTGCTCCCATTCGCCCAGCCCTTCCTGAGGGCGAGCGGTGTACACCGCAGGCCCAGCCGGCACGCCGTCGAGGTACTGCCGTCGGATGAGCTCGGCCGGCCCGACGCACGCTCCGAGAGGGTTTGGCCAGGCTTCGGTGAAACCTCCGTCGGCGTCGTCCCCGTACTCGTAGTATTGGATGTCGAATCCTCCAACGATCGGCACCTCGCTGGTTGTCAGAGCGGCCGCGTCGAGCTGGTGGTCTACCGTGTGCTCAGACGGCGTCAGGCTCGGCGTGTAGGCCGAAGACGGGGTCGGGTGCGAGTCGAACGAGTCGCATGTGAGCGCGGGCGACTCGTAGTCGCGCTGGCCGGCTTCGGGGTGCTGCTCGCGAGCAAGGTTCCACCAGGCAGCAGGGTGTCAGTTAGGCCGAGTGCGAGAGACCTAGTGAGTGGCGCGGATGCAAGGGCGCCGAAGAGTGAGAGATAGGGAAGACGAACTCGTTGGAATGACGGCCCCCACGGGGCATGCGCCTGCCCATCTATCCTCCAATCGCCGCCTGCTCCTCCACCATCCGATCCCTGCTCGTGTCCGTCATCCATCCCGTCCCACCCGCCCATCCCGAGCCCGAGCCCGAGCTCGTACCCGCTGCCCAAGCGCAAACTAGGCGCATGGTAAGCCTCCCACTCGTCGACTGGTGCGCCGGCGAGGGGAGGGATCGCCCACGAGATGTCTTGCGTCGGAGCGGTCGAGTACGAGTCGTGGTGCTGGAGTGGGAGGTAGGCCGTCGTAGAAGAGCATGGCTCATGTGTGTATGAGCTTTCCTCGTCGCACAACAGGCCGTCGAAACGCCCTCGAGCCTTGCCGACCTCGGCGCTACCGCCTGAAACGGCCTCGGTCGGATGCCCTGTCCACGGCTGCAGCTCGCTCGCGCTCATTCGCTTCTTCTTTGACTTGCGCTTGGCCGACGCCTTTGCGTGCTTCTCCGAGCGGACTGGGCCGGACAGCGCCACTTGCTGAGCCGGGGTCAACGGTGCGTCGAAGAACGCGAAGGGCGGGTGGGAAGGCATGGAGCGAGAGTCGCGGATAGACGACCCGCCGGTGGTCGACGACCTATGGGGGACCGACCGACGGGCTGTCGTCGACGCCGATGAAGGCCGCGAGGGAGCCGACCGTTTGGGCGGGGACGTGGGGCCGGCCAACGAGGCGCCTGAGCGACGCGGCTGAAACTTGTAGCCTGGAAATTGGCGGGCGTGCTGCCGAGTCGTGCGCCAGGTCAGTCGGAGGCATCGCACGTCAGGCGAGAGCGAGAAGGGGGGGGGGGCGCGACAAGGGAAGGGGGTTCACGCACCTCGACCTTCCTCAGCTCGCTCAGCCGCTCGAATTCCTCCCTGACCTCGCGCGTCTCCAAGCTCCACATCAGGCTGATGAGCTTACTCGCCTTGCTCTGCGCCTTTGGCATCCCTTGGCCGCCTTCGCCGAGCTCTTCCCAGCGCGGGTGCGCCCGCACGGCGGCTGGGACAATGAATTCGCGGCCTTGGGCTTTGGCCCGACTGATGTTCTTGAGCGTGTCGGATCTGAGGTTTGTGGGTCGATCGATGTGAAGTCTCAAAGCGTCAGTACAGTATTTCCGAACGACTCGAGAGCTGGCGGTGACAGATACGAAGGGAGTCTCATGCCACACTGCGGAAGGGAGAGCATCGAAGAGAGAAAGCAGCGGAGACGCACCGGTACAAGATCCACGAGTTGGGCGGCCGCTTCGTGTGCCCGGGCGACCTGGGCGCCATGTGCGACTTCTTGACTGGGTCGTGCTGCTCGTGAATCGGAACGAGATCGGTGTACGGCGTCGGCTCGACATGCCGCGACTCTCCTGATCGGGGGGGCTGCCCGCTGGGGTCCAGGATGGGCCAAACGGACGTGGAAGACGATGCGACCGGCGGGAGGGTCGACAGGGGTGGAGGTGGAGGACGAGCGCGACGCTTGGACGAGGAGGTGGACATGGTCCTGGATGGCAATGCGTGGGTGGTGGCGGTGATGAGGTGCTAAAGTGTCGGACAAGGGTTGGGTGGGGAGGGGGGGGGGGGGGGGGGGTTTCGCCTGGGCGAAAAGGCGGGTTGCGAGCTGGCGAGAAGGTAGGACGGGGCGTGACGAGAAGAGACGAGGCCCGAGAGCAGCGCCTAGCGAGATAGACTGGGCAGGTAGACTGAGAGCAGGGAGCGGACGGATGGACCAAGTGCCGTCTCGACGAGGGCAGGGGCGAGCTGCTGCTTGCGCAGAGGGGCACGCAAGAAGAGGGTGAGGGGTGGCGGTTTGCAGGTCAGCTCAGACGGTCCGGCAACCTCCATCGACGAGCGAGGCGGATGGATCAGGCAGGAGGCGCCCCCCTGTTGGCCAAGAACGGGGAGGGAGGGCGAGCGAGCGTCGAAGCGACTGCGCGCGAGAGGAGGTCGACGCACCGGAGTTGCACGAGCTCACGGGAGATCAAAGGGGAGGGGGACAAAGGGAAGCTGCCTCCTTTCACACGCCTCGTAGGGTTTGAAGGACGGCTGCGCAGGACAGGCAGAAAAGATTGATAGTAGCCAGGCAAGAAGGAAGGAGCATGAGGAAGAGAGAGAAAGGCGACCGGGAGGAAAGGGAAGGCGCTCCCGCAGGTCGACGATGTTGCGCCCTCCAGCTCCTGCCCTGGCGTATCTCAAAGAGCCGCCTGCGCTCCAAGAGCGGCATTCCCCTTTGATACGAGAGAATAGGATCAGTCGCTTTGGAAAGCCGGGTCTCGGACGCGGAGGTGGGTAGGTGGAGGGCCTAGCTGATGAAAGGGAAGCGAAGGGGCGTCCTGGGTTAATGCTCCCCGCGCGGGCGTGGCCGAGATCAAAAAGAGCGCCCGTCGTCGCTGCCTGCCTCGTTCGCTCGACGTTGGGGTTCGAGACAAGCGCTCCGGTCCCTCGGCTCTCCCTTCCTCAGAAAGGGAACGCGCAAGACAAGGGCGAGGCGCCTAAAGATGAGTATGGGGCAGGTCATGAACGGACCGCTCTGCAAGTCACAGCTCGTCCGTCACCCGGTTGCCTGTGGGCGGAAGCAAGCCGGTGTCGGAGTCTGAAACTGGACTGGTGGGCCCGCCGCCTGCGACTGCTCGCGCACGACATGTTCGTCGACCCGCTTGACCCTTTTACCTACCCGAACCTCACCCTCACTCCGACCTTTCCCCTTCCTCACGACCCTCACGACGACGATGAAGGTCACCCAAAAGCTCGCTCAGGCAGAGCGCGAGAAGCGTGTCTGGTGGTCGTTCGAGTTCTTCCCCCCGCGCACCGCCCAGGGCCTCCAGGTGCGTTTCGTCGGCTGCCTCTGTCTGCTCTCGGAGCCCGCGCGCGTTCCTTTCAGCCCAACGTGCGCCTGCGGGGTCCGTCCCTCGCAGCCCAGCGCCTGACGATCGAGCTGACCTTGCCCGTCCTTGCCCGCTCGATTCGCCCGACCAGAACCTGTACGATCGGATCGAGCGCGTGCGTCCCTCGTTGGGCTGCTGCTGCTGCTGCTGCTGCCGTCGACGCTTCCAGCTCGATGGCGGACCGGTGCTGACCGCTTCCCCCACCCCACCCCTTCCTTGCCTCGCTTGATGACCGCCGCTGCTCGCACACCATTTCCACTCCCGCTTGTGGCCGACGCTACAGATGAAGGGCCTCGGCCCCGAGTTCGTCGACATCACTTGGTGCGTTCTCTGCTTTGGCCGCTTCAGCCTGGCTCGCCGCCCGCCGGGACCCTCGTACGAGGCGACGCCCTTTTGAGCTCGCCCCCCTTGCTGACCTTTCCATGTGCCGCCTGCCCATCGCCTCGGTTGTCGCTCCTGAAACTCAAGGAATGCCGGCGGCCGATCGTCCGACCTGACGACGAGCCTCATCGACGTTTGCCAGAAGACGATCGGGGTCGAGACGGTCATGCACTTGACGTGCGTCGAGCAGGCCAAGCTGGACGAGGCGCTGAGCGTGCGTCCTTCTTCGCCTGCTCTCTTCGCCATGCATCTCTCACGAGGGCGATCATGACTCTCGCCGTACGCACTGAGCGCTGAGCCCCTTGCCCTCCCCGTTCTCGCCGCCTGTCGCAGCTCGCCAAGGCCAGCGGCTGCCGTAACATCCTAGCTCTCCGCGGCGACCCCCCGGCCGGCTCGTCGACGTGGGCGCCTGTCCCGACGGGCTTCGCGACCGCCGCCGAGCTCGTCGCATACATCCGCGAGAAGCACGGCGATCACTTTTGCATCTCGGTAGCCGGCTTCCCGGCGGGCCATCCCGAAACGACGGAGGCGACGGGTGGCGCAGAGCAAGAGATGATCTGGCTGAAGGAGAAGTGCGAGCATGCCGACTTCATCTTTACCCAGGTAAGGCGGCGGCTTCCTCACTAGACGGACCCTCGCACCCCTGTTGCTGACGCGCCTGCTCCTGTGCCTGCCCGTCCCTGCCCTGCAGATGTTCTACGACGTCGATCTGTTCGTCGACTGGGTCCGCCGCGTCCGCGCCGCCGGCATCACCATCCCGATCGTCCCCGGCATCATGCCGATCCAGTCGTTTGCGACCTTCACCAAGTGGGTCGCGCGCGAGAACATCCAGGTCCCGCAGCACTTCTACGACGCCCTGCTGCCCGTCAAGGACGACGACGCCCGCGTGCGCGAGGTCGGCACCAAGCTCGTCGGCGACATGTGCAAGGCGATCCTCGCGGCCGACGTCGGCATCACCGGCCTGCACATCTACACGCTCAACCTCGCCGTCGGCGCGAGGATGCTGCTCGAGGAGGTCGGTCTCGTCGCAAAGGCCGAGCAGGTCAACCCGCTTCCGTGGACGCCGAGCCTGACGCCGGCCAGGCGCAACGAGAGCATCCGGCCAATCGTGCGTTTCCTTCCTGCAGCTGTCCACTTTCGCTTGGCTCTGCGCACTTCGATAGGCTTCGTTGGCTGACCTCGGCTATCATCTTTGCGCCTGCCTTCAGTTCTGGGCCAACCGCCAGCACTCGTACCTCTCGCGCAGTCCGTTTCCCCCGTCCTGCTGTTGCTGTTTCGCGCGCGTAGAGGCTCCCAGGCTCCCCCTCGATCCTGACACCCCTCCTCCTCGTCCTGACCCGCCATCGACAGCTGAGAATTGGGACGAGTTTCCCAACGGTCGCTGGGGCGACTCACGCTCGCCGGCGTACGGCGAGTTCCACGGCTACCTGCTCCCCCAGATTCGCGACAAGGACGCTGCGCTGTGGGGCGAGCCGAAGACGATCGGCGATGTCTGCGAGCTGTTTAGGCGGTTCTGCCTCAACGACCTGGTGCGTCTCCTATCCCGCGTCCTTCGATCCAACTGCTGGCATCGATTTTTCTCCCAGCGCGGGCCGCTTGACGCGACCGCCAAACTGACGATCGAATACGGACTCTCCGCCCTTGCGCTCGTCGCAGCCGAGCTTGCCATGGTCCGACGCGCCCCCCTCGCGCGAGACGAGCGTCATCAACCAGCAGCTGGCAAAGATGAACGCTGCTGGCTTCCTCACCATTAATTCGCAGCCTGCGTGAGTTTCGACTCGGACTCTCCACCCCCCTTCTGTCGCTTGCGTCCCAGCGCGCATACAAAGCTCACCTCTTGCGCCTTGCTCCGTTCACGATTCCGGTGTGCCAGGGTCGACGGCGCCCGGTCCGACGACAAGGTTCACGGCTGGGGGCCGTCTCAGAACGGTTACGTCTACCAGAAGGCCTACCTCGAGTTCTTTGTCTCTGCGACGCAGCTCGACGCGCTTGTCCGCCGTATCGAGCGCGATCCGCACATCACGTACTACGCCGTCAACCGGCAGGGCGACCTGCGGACCAACACGCAGTCCGAGGGCCCCAACGCCGTCACCTGGGGCGTCTTCCCCGGCAAGGAGATCATCCAGCCGACCATCGTCGAGGCCGTGTCCTTCATCGCGTGGAAGGACGAGGCGTTTGCGATCGGCGCCCAGTGGGCAAAGCTCTACCCCGAAGGCTCGCCCTCGCGCACGCTGATCGACGGCATCATGGACTCGTACTACCTCGTCAACGTGCGTCTCTCTGCTTCTCGCCCCTAAGCTCCTGCTCTTACGCTGAATCTGCACTCCTTCTCTCGCTGCTCCCCTTTCCTCGCTGCCCTCTCTAGGTCGTCCACAACTCGTTCAAGGAGAAGGAGGCCATCTTTGCCCCGTTCGAGGGCCTCGACGGCTCGACCTTGTCGAACGGCATGAAGGTCTAGACGCCCAGTCCCTTTGCTTGCACGACGCCTCTCCCTTCCTTTGCTGCTTTGTTTCCCCCACCGGCCTCGCATCACCCTTGTCGCCTTTCAATCACCACCTGCATGCTCATCCATCACTAGACCTCGCTCCAAAAAACCCTTGCGGCTTTCCCCTCATCCCTCTCCCACTATCTCCCCTTTAACGGCCGACAGCCTCAATCCTCACGACCACCCACACTCAGTCCTTTGTCTTAACACGCCGCAGCCCTCCAGCTCATCTTCAACAAGATGTTGTACCCCGCTCTACATATGACCAAAGCAAAACCCCTCATCCTCCGCCGCCGTTTGAGAGTGGCCTCCTTGTCGAAGGATCTGCGTCCGGTCGAGGCTTTCGTCGCACAATAGGCAGCGCTCGAGTGAGGAAAGCCGGGCAAGATGAGGGGAGGGGACAACATTCAAGAAAGCGCTTTGAGGTCCGCGAGGAGCATGTCGATCCAAAGGACACTGGCGGGCAGTGGGCCGGCTGTCGGCGGCGGTGCGGTCGTTCATAGGATTCATAGGATGAGAATCTTCAGCGCGTTCTGAGCATCGAGACAGAGGAGCAAGAGAGGCAAAGCGCACGCACGATGGATGTGGTCCAGCCACGTCCCTCCCTTTCCTCCTCCCCCTTGCCCCTCTCTCCCATTCTCCAAAATTCTAGCCCAACTGGAGACGCTAACCCCGAGATCCATCGCGACGCCCTCAACTACCGACCAGTAGTCGCGAATCCTTCGCGCTGGAAGGAGCCATGGAAAGGAGTAGTGCTGAGGCGTGAGGGGGACGGTGCGGATCTGAACTCGAGAGGCCAGGGAGCGAGGGCCGTGCGGGTGCGAGGTCGGAGGGAGAGGGTAGTGGTCAAGCACGTGCTGGACCACTGTGCTCAGACGACGACGGACCCAGTCCTGCCTCTCCGTTGACAGCGGTTTGACAGTCTCCTCATCCACTGTCGCCTCTACTGGGTGCCGGTCGACCTTGAGCTTGTCGAGCGTCCGAAACATATCGAGGTCCCACGCCCCGACACCGATCTGAATGAGGTCGACGGTCGAACGGCCGAGAGATACGAGGAGAGGTGCGAAGAGGTCGTCCAGTCGGGCTTCGGGAGAGAGGGGCGGATGGAAGTGTTCGGTCCTGGTGCACGAAAAGAGACAAATTCAGCGACGTCCAAGTCAAACAAGAAGCGAAGGACACTGAGAAGGCAAGAGAAGGAAATGAGCGCACGCTAGTGGCCAGAACGCCCGCTCTCCGAACCCCACCTCCTCTCCCCTACTTCCCCATGCACCACCGTCCTCGCCTTCGACCCCCGGCGTCCCCTCGCCGTCGTCCAGCCCAAAAACCATCCCCCAAAGCACGACAAAGTCAAGCTCCTCGACCCTGCACTCCCAGCACCTGGCTGGCTCGCGCCCTCGGCCGAGGGGCTGTCCGTCGAGCCGGGTCTGAGAGGACGCGAGGTCGTCTTCAAGTGCGCTGAGCGTAGGGGGGTAAAGGGAGGGAGAAGTCGAGGGGGAGAGGATAGTGACGTAGGAGGAATGGACGGCGTGTGGCCAAGGTACGGGGACGAGAGGCGTGTTGGGCTTGAGGAGTTGACAGAGGTGGACTGTCATGTGCGCGTCGAGAGGGGTAGAGCAAGAGGGAGGGAGAAGGTTAGTCGAAGAGCCACCTGGAATAGGGGAGGGTTCCTGCGCGAGGGGTGCCAGGGCAGGAAGAGGAAGGACGCACGCGCATGATAGCGATCGATGCTGTCGCCCATCATCATGACAGTCTTGCCACGCAGCCACGCAAAGTCCTCCTTCGTCCTGTCCTCCCGGTCTAGCCTTTTCTCTAGGGCGTGCTCGAACCCCTTTCCTTTTCCTTCTCCATCCTCCTGTCTCGCCTCTCGCGCGTGCTTCAGCGCATCCCGTACAACCTCCTCATCACCCCGGAGACGTGACATCAGGGCGGTGAAGAGCTCTGGAAAGGGGTGGAAGGGGTAAGAAAGGGCAAAGGGGTTCGAAGGTGAATAGAGCAGGGGCGCTGTGAGGAAGCTGTGCGTCCGGCCGGAGGGGGAGGAGGAATCAGTAGGAGCCCTTGCCGGTCATATCACGACTCAGTCTACCAGGTTTGGCCTCGGAGAGCAAGCATGAGGTTGAAGGTGAGAACAGAGGGACTCAACGAGCTCGATGAGACTGAGGTAGTATGGCGAGCTGCTGGTGGCGACTGCCAGTGTCGCCCCACGAGCCAGAGCCAGCCGATGCCAACGACCGAACAGAGGAACACCGTCCATCCGAGCCAGCGCTGGACTGAGCGAATAGTGAGCAAGACGCGCATCTCCTGACGTGCTTGCCGTTCGGAGGAGTGGGCGTTTGAGAAAGAAGGAGAGGGGTCGAGATGAAGATGGGGTAAAGGGTGTGCTGCGCGCCGTCCGCTGGAGGCGCTAGCGTCAGCTTCACAATTGCCGCGAAAAGCTCGAGACGACCTTCAGTTGGCATCCCATTATCGCTCATACGAGCTCTCGAGAGCAGGCTTCCTGTGTAGACCTGGCACGTGAGGATCATCGTGGTACGAGAGGCAAAGATACGCGTCATGCCGCAGGTCGCGTCGACTGGCCCTCCTACCTGACGCGGGCAGCTTTCTTGTGAGCTCGTGCCATCGCAGACGTCGAGAGCTGCTGGTTAGCTGTTCCAGGAATTGACCCGGCTCTCGTCATCCTGCAACGTCAGGATCTACAGGCTGCCGAGAAGAGCCGGCATGACGCCCGAGGGCTGTTGGCGGCGCACAGGGCGCCCGTCGGTGACGAGGCCGGCTAGTCGTCGCAGATCACCCTCTTCGTCGCCTGCGAGCGCGACTGTGAGGCTCGGTCTGTCGGTCCGGTCGCGGTCCGTGAAGGGGCTGTTGTAGAGATGGGATTCGCATTCGACAGCACAGCAACAACCAGACTGCAATGGTAGGCATCCCCTCTCCTCTGCCAATGGCCGCTACCATCGACGATGGCATCGGCTGCAGCAAGGTCGACCTGGAGAGATCGATGACTGGCGGGAGAGCGAGCCGGAGCGTGTGCTGCTGCGCGCCGCCCGCGTCACACCGCCTCTCGCCGTGTCGTCCATTCTCCCCACCCCTCTTTGACTTTGCATCCACCCATCCCCTTTTGTCTCCCTCCCTCAACGACACAGACCAACGATGGCGGACCATCCAGCTTCACCTCCTTCTCCACACCCACCAGCATTAGCAGAGCATGGAGACCCGGAGGCTGGCATCTCGCTGAGCCGGCCACTCTCGCCTTCGTACCCGACTGGCGGCGCCCCAACCGCCGCCTCGTCGACGTCGCCGGCTCGGTCGGCTGACGACGAGCAGCAGCACCAGCGTCGACCGCCGATAGGCGTCAGCGTCAACTCTGTGCGTCATAACTTCACCTACCGGTCTCTCAATTACTTGCCTCCCTTGCCTCGTCTGCAGGAGCGTCGGAGGGCGACGATGCCCTCGGACATGTTGCCCAGACACGCCTGAGGGACGAGCTTCCGGCCGGTTCCCCCGGCTCTGCATCCTCGACTGACGCAGCCCCTCCCCACCGACAATGCTCTACCTTCCTCCTCCTCTGCCTCTCCTGCTGCATGTTCATCGCTCATCGACAATCTTCGCCTCGGCGGACGCCGTATGTCGTTGACCCATCGCGGTTGCTATCTCCGAACCCTTTCTCGGCGCGAGCTCAGATGCGAGCGGGCACTCAGACGTCCGTCCTCCGCCCTTCTCTTGATCCTGCCGCCTCAACACGATTCTGATTCACAGCTCGTACTGATGATGTCCCTGCTCCCCGTGCTTCCTGTGACGCCGTGGTCTAATCGCACGCCGACTCAGGCTCATTCAAGCCCTCTCGGCCGTCCCGTGGGACGCGGCCTCGGACTCATCATCGACATCCTCGTCGTCAGACGGGGACGAGGATGGCCTGACAACGACCGACGAGGAGGCCGATGCGGGAGACAAGGTCAGCCGCCGACGACTTCGGCAGAGGCAGGGCCGGCGAGGGAAGGCCAAAGTTCCTGATCAGGAGCTAGGAGGTGGGGTCACGGGAGAGGGCGATGACGTCCAGCTGGACACGTCGCCAGCGCCGCAGCAAGAGGGGCAGCTGACGGGCAGGCAGGAGGGCCGCCCGCGGTCGACTTCCTCTTCCTGCCCCTCCTCGGCCAGCGCCGATCCTAGCGTCATCACTGCCGCCGCCGACTTTCCCGCCGACCACCCCAGCCAGGCCCATGCCGACCCCGACCTCAAATTTCCGTTCCCCGAGAACACGATTGCTCGGCATGCACGCCCTCCCGGCAAGGTTGAGCGGACGTACGAGCGCGCCAAAGAGCGGCTGGTGACATCCCCCTCTACGGGTGACGGCAAGGCAGGCGACGACTCGAGCCCTTCCCACCCGCCATCGGAGGAGGACTGCGGAATGGGAGCGACAGAACGCACGGCCGAGCTTTTGTCATCCGCTGCGTCGGCTACGACGTCCACTGGCGCACAGGCCGGAGCCAGCCCTGCCATCAAGCTCGGGCGCGTTCCGCACGGTGGGCCGAGGATGCGCGACCAGGCGAGGCTGCTCGGCGCAAAGGCTGGAGACAAGAAGGTGGGACATGTCGTCGGTGGACTGTCGGGTCAGATGGAGGACATAGAGCACGAGCCAATCTCCCCATCGGTCGACGGGTCTGGAGTCGGCTCGGACGAGGAGCGGCAGAGGGAGGGTGAGCATCGAGAGCTCGACGACCGTGTCGATCATTCGTCCTCGGCCGATCATCAACCCACCTCTTCGCCACCTCCGACGACGACGGTGGACTCTGCCTCGTCTTCGGCCGTCACCGAAGACGATGACGACAGCCGACCGCGCTCGCGGGCCCGCACCCTTTCGCCCGCCAACTCTCACAGCAACCCTGCCTCCCTCCTCTCGTCGCATCACCAGCGCCAGCAGCAGGAGTCCAATGTCGAGCGCTGGCGACGCAAAGCCAAGCTGGCCGAGAAGCTCCGGCTCGTGTTTGGGCTCGAGGAGGTCGAGCAGGTCGTCAACGAGATGGGGTGCTGGCTCTTGCGGTCCGTCTGTGCGTCGCCTTGTCCCTCTCCCTTCCTCCTTCCGTCCTTGACTCGCCTTGAGCACGAGAAGTTGACGACGATGGGGAATTTGTCTCGCCGAGATGAAGTGCTCCAGGGCCACATGTACGTGACAACTGGCCACATACTCTTCTATGCGCACATGCCCGAAAAGCAAGAGGTCGGTCTCTTCTGTCTGCTTTGACCGCTTGCCCAGCGCTCCGTTGACTGACGAGCCTCTTCGCCTCTTCTGCGCCCCCCTTGCGGCCCTACCCCCGCCTCTCCAAACAGAACAAGGTGCTCAAGAATGGCCCGCTTGTCAAGAAGAGCAAGCGCCACCTGCGCGGGAGCAAGTTCTGGTTCGTCCTCAAGAACGGCGTCCTGACGTGGTTTGTCTCGAGCGCCGTGAGTTCTCGTTCGCCCTCTTTCTAGCGCTTGTGTCGGTCGAACTCGCCCTCAGCGCGACGAAGGCGAGCTGACCTCTCCTCTGCGCATGTTAAATGTCCCGTAGGACCCTTACTTCCCGCATGGCAACGTTGATCTGTCGACCGCCATTTCCTGCGAGGCTCACCCATCGGATGAGCGGACGTTCCGGCTCGTCTCGCGCCGGAAAAAGTACTCGTTCCAGGCCGACACGGCCCAGAGTCGAGACGAATGGGTCAAGGCGATTCAGAAGAGCATGTTTCGGGTCCAGCATGAGGGCGAGAACGTCAAGGTGCGCTTCCCGCGATCCGCTCTCCGCTTGATTTCCTGGCACCGATTCGAGTCAACCGCTGACATCCTCTTCTCTTTTGGTATGCTTTGCCCCCTTTCCGCCGACCACTGGCCGAACAGATCGCCATTCCATACGAGACGATCCTTGAGGTCGAGAAGTCTGAGACAATCGAGTTCGCTGAGTCGATCGAGATCAAGGTACTTGAAGGAGACGAGGAGGATTCTGGCCGGTCGCAGGGCGGCAGTGAGCGTCACAACCGCTGGCGCCGACCCCAGCCTGCAACGTCGACGTTCGACTCGTACTTCTTTGCGTGCTTCCACGACATCGACGGAGCGCTAGACACGCTGCGGCAGCTCGTCGACGGCTACCACCAGCCGGACCGGTCGCCGTCCACCTCGGATGCTGGCGAGGGCGTGCGCGACTCGACGATGAAGGGCGAGAAGCGTCGCAGGAGAAGCCAGGACTGGCTGCTCGAGAAGGAGCGCAAGCGGCGCGAGGGCGGCGTCGGCTCATCTCTAAAGGCTCACCTGCGCCATCCGTTTGCCTCGCCGAACGATCACGCCGTCCCGCCTGCCAGCATTCACAAGGGCCACCAGGGGCAGCGCGACGAGCCGCGACCGATCACGCACACGCTCTCGGAGAAGGATGCCGCCGCGCTCACCTCGGGCG
Source organism: Cystofilobasidium bisporidii (assembly GCA_014825535.1). Lineage (NCBI taxonomy): Eukaryota > Fungi > Basidiomycota > Tremellomycetes > Cystofilobasidiales > Cystofilobasidiaceae > Cystofilobasidium > Cystofilobasidium bisporidii. Next base: position 63,071 of record MVAK01000101.1, read on the forward strand.
GGCTCACAGTTGGCCAGCAGCTGTCGGCCCTCCGTCTATCGAGCGACAAGGACAGCGATCGAACCGTCGTCATGGGCCAGCAGCAGCCGTTGTTGTCAGCAGCCTCGGCGCATACATACCCGCCCCCACCAGCGGGAGCCGACGCAAGCTCGGCCGACGAAGGCTCGGGCAGCACAAGCTGGCTGAAGGACAAGATTCCCTCGCTGCTCAACCCTCTGCGGTCGAGAACGTCGACCCCGAAGCCATCGCACTCTCCACCGCCTGGCGAAGATGATCGCCCGTCGTCGAGGCGCGTCGTCCGCGAGACCATCGAGCGCAACGCCACGTCCCTGTCGCCCTCTGGCTCGCGCCACGGCGGCCTTGGGAGCGACAGCTGGGAGTCATCAGACGACGTCGACCTCGCCAGCGGCGAGGCAGGCAGGAACAGCGAGGCAGACACGGACGCCAGCACCGGCGAGCGCGGCCGGGGCGATTTCTATCTGCTGGAGCGGAGCGAGACGGACGAGCGACAGAACGCCGCGATGGAGAAGTCGTTCCACGAGGTGTTTGCGATGGACAAGGACGAGCGCCTGCTCGAGAGTGCGTACCTCTTTGCCGCATCGCCTCCGAGCTGCTCTCCGCTGACTGTCTCTCTGGAGCTTTCCCGCAGACTTTTCGGGATACCTGTTCCGTGTCATCCCCGTCGCTGGTCGCGTCTACATCTCAACCAATCACTTTTGCTTCCGCTCCTCGCAGTTGCTCACCAAGACGAGGGTACGCGCCTTTGTCCGCCTCCTCGCGTCAACTCTCTCCCCTTTCGCTGACAGCAGCCCTACTGCTCGCTACGATCTCCGCAGATGGTCATCCCAATCTCCGACATCATCGCGCTCCAGCCGCAGAAGGCCTTCCGCTTCGGCCACCACGGCCTCGCCATCATCATCAAGGGTCACGAGGAGCTCTTCATGGAGTTCTCGTCTGCCGAACGGCGCGATGCCTGCAAGTCGCTGCTCGACAAGCAGGCCGACGAGCTCAAGCGGCACCGGCGCGATCCCAAGCCGGACGACCCTGACCGGCGCGAGGCCCGCATCCTCCAGGACCTTGACGAAAGCGACATGACAGGCACGCGCGAGATGAGCCGCGACCTGCAGGAGTCGGCCGGCTCGCCCCGCGCACGCGCCGACGGCACGCTCCCGCCCCCCGTCATGTTCACCTCGGGCAGCTCGTCATTCCTCGACTTCAAGCCCAAGGAACCAATGCACATCACGTGCCTGACGATCGGCTCGCGCGGTGACGTTCAGCCCTGTGCGTTCCTCCCCTCTCGCCGTCGCAGCGCTGCCCTGGTGCTGACCCAATTTTGCCTTGTTCTGCGCGTGCCCTCCGCCAGACATCGCCCTGTGCAAAGGCCTCCAAGCCGAGGGCCACACGGTCCGCATTGCCTCGCACGGCGAGTATCGCGAGTGGATCGAGGGCGTGCGTCTTTTCTCTACCTCTGCGTCGTTCCACCCCGAGCCATCGAGAAAGCGCTGACTCTCAACCCCCCCCCCCCCTGTTTCCATACAGCACGGCATCGAGTTTGGCTACGTCGGCGGCGATCCAGCCGAGCTCATGCGCATCTGTGTCGAGAATGGCATGTTTACCGTCTCGTTCATCAAGGAGGGCCTTCAGAAGGTGCAGCCGCGCCCCTTGTCCTCCGTCACTTGTGCTACACGAGCAATACGCTGACCGACCCCAAACCTCACACACTGCGCAGTTCCGCGACTGGATCGACGACCTGCTCGTGACGTCGTGGTTCGCCTGCCAGGGCACTGATCTCCTCATCGAGAGCCCGAGCGCCATGGGAGGCCTCCATATCGCCGAGGGACTCGCCATCCCTTACTTTCGAGCGTTCACCATGCCGTGGACTCGCACGCGCGCGTACCCTGTGAGTGTCCTGCTTGTCCGACGCCGGCGCGCCTGTCCGTTCCAGGCTGACGCGTCGAGCCTGGCCCTTTTCAGCACGCCTTTGCCGTCCCAGAGGGGCACCGCGGCGGGTCGTACAACTACATGACGTACACGATGGTACGTGCCTATCGCTCTTGCTCTCCTTTCACCGCGGATCAAGCTGACCCTCACTCGCTCTACACATCTCCCGCCAGTTCGACCAAGTTTTCTGGCGCGCCATCTCGAGCCAGGTCAATAGCTGGCGCAAGAAGACGATCGGCATCGCGCCGACGACGCTCGATCGGATGGAGCAGCACAAAGTGCCGTTCCTCTACAATTTCAGCCCGACCGTCGTCCCGCCACCGCTCGACTGGTACGAGTGGATCCGCGTCTCCGGCTACTGGTTCCTCGACAACGCCGACGATTCGTCGAGCAAGAAGTGGGAGCCGCCCGCCGGCATGCTCGACTTTATCGACAAGGCCCATGCCGACGGCAAGAAAGTCGTTTACATTGGCTTTGGCTCGATCGTCGTCTCGGACCCAGACGCGATGACCGACTGCGTTGTCCAGTCAGTGCTCGACTCGGACGTTCGCGCAATCCTATCCAAGGGCTGGTCGGACCGGCTCAGCGTCAAGAAGGACAACAAGCCTAAGAACGATGAGGCCGACAAGGCCGAGGAACAATATCCGCCCGAGATCTTCTCCGTCTCGAGCGTCCCGCACGACTGGCTCTTTAGCCGGATTGACGCCGCCTGCCATCACGGCGGAGGTGCGTCTTCTGCCTGCCTTTTTTGTTGCTCCCCATACTGGCTGCCGTTAGCAACTGACCCGTCGACTTCGCGAATCAAACCCGCTTGCTCGCAGCTGGCACGACGGGCGCCAGTCTCCGAGCAGGCATCCCAACCATCATCAAGCCCTTCTGTCCGTCCAAGTTGTCACCTCCCTGCCGTTTGTGCGCTCGTGCCTCGGCTGACGTTGTCTAAATATTTCCTTCAGTCGGCGACCAGTTCTTTTGGGCCGACCGTGTCGAGGTGCTCGGCGTCGGCTCGAGCGTCCGCAAGCTCACAAAGGACCATCTGACTGAGGCGCTCAAGACGGCGACGCAGGACATCAAGCAAATCGACAAGGCCAAGCTGATTGGCGAGGAGATCCGCGCCGAGAATGGCGTCGACAACGCCATCCAGGCCATCTACCGCGATCTCGTGCGGCGCTTTGCACCTGTTCTCCTGTCGACTGCGCTCGTTGCTGACCCTGTCCTGCTTTGCTTGCCTCGCTCTCGCAGGAATACTCCAAGAGCCTCGTCAAGCGTCCGGACCAGGCTGAGTCGTCATCGGCCTCGTCGCCGTCCATGTCGCCGTCGGTCCCGCTGCGGAAGCTGCCTTCGTCGTCGCTGGCAATGGGCCACTCTCCGACGCTTTCGCAGCAGTCTGGCTCTTCGCCCGCGCGCGGCGGCGACAGCGACGAATCGTGGGACGTCGTTGCCGACGACAAGCAGCAGCACAGTTCAGGCCGCAGCAAGAACGCTGGACTCGGGCTCGTCGGCACGGTCCTCGGCGGCCTGACGGGTGGCCTGTCGAACGGTCTCAGCAACAAGTCTAAGGAGAAGCGCCTGCGATGATTCCGCCTCGTCCTCACCTCCTCTCTTTCGTATCGTTCTTTCTACCCTACACACTGTATCCCTAGAATCACACCGCTTCAAGACGACCGCCAAGACCTCTGTCACACGGGGTTTGCTGCTGTACCTCTCTTAATCTCGCTCCGCTGGCATACTTCTTCTGTCGCCATGCTCTTGCTCACGATCATGTTGAATGATAGTCGTCGCTAGTGTAGCGCGGCCAGGCAAAGAAGGAAATCTTCGATTGGTTAGTTTGAGCAACGCATTATACGCAGTATTTAACTTTTATCTATGACCGATTGGCCTAGTGGTATGGCGTGAGTTTTCGGTTTCAAGCCCGCTCAAGATCGTCGGTTCGACCCCGGCATCGGTCTAACGTTCTTTCTTTTGCTCGTGTTTTGTTGCAGTCGCTATCGACCTCGCTTCCTCACCTCGTCCTGTATTTCAGCTCGCTGTCTGTATGCACCCTTACTGCTTGCTTGACATGAGTCATGCTGGTGCAGTATTGCAGATTGCGAGCGCCCGGAATGCTGAGTCGATGCCGCGCGCCTGCATTCGGCATGCAGCTCCTGCATGTCGAGCGCGACGCGTCTCGAGCCCCGACGTCCTCTCGACCTCCGACCTCTCTCCTCCCGTCAGCCGCGATGCCTGTCCAGAACGCACCAGGCAGCTCCTCGCGCTCGTTCCTCCAGTCCATTCCGGTCACGACCTTCGATGGGACCGTTCACCACCTCCGACGGCGGCAGAAGACGCGCAAGACGGTCGCCGACGTCCGTCCCCCCCCCTCTCACCCTCCTCCCTTCGCTCTTTGCACCCGCCTGTGTCGCCCAGCGCCTTATGATCTGGTCACTGGCTCGCGCCTGAAGCCATGCAGCTGACGAGCTCATCACTCTTGTCCCCGGCTTTCCGACAGGACATGGCCAACGTCCCCCGTAACGCTCAGGGGTCCATGTGCCTGCTCGACACACCGATTCACCGGCTCAAGCAGCAGATCAAGGACGACGACCGCGCGTCGGCAGCCGCTGCAGCTGCCCATGCCTCGGGCACAGAAACCAGGCGAGTCCTCACTCTGCCGATCTCACCCCCCATGACGCGTCAGATCCCCCCCCCCCCCCCCTCGCCCCTCTTCGTGCGACGCGTCCAGCTGACTCGAGGCCTTCTGAACTTCCCCATGGCTGGCACAATCGACAGGGCGCGCAAAGCGAGCGCAAAGGGCAAGGAGGCCGAGACGTGGGACATGAAGATGTGGGTCGACAAGTACCGGCCTGACAAATTTACCGACCTGCTCGGTGACGAGGTGCGTCCTGCTGTCTGACGTCAGTCGAGCTGCTCAGTCGCCGGCGCGCTGCGACTTACGACGCGTCTCTGCTTCTCGCCCTCCCACGCTCTCGATTCCCTCTTCTTACGGCAGCGGGTCAATCGCGAGACGATGGCGTGGCTCAAGCAGTGGGACGAGTGTGTGTTCAAGCGACACCTCGGAGCCGGCTCCAAGAAGCGCATGCGGGCTGAGGCCGCGGCGGCGATGCAGGAGGGAGGAGTTGCAGGCGCTTTCTTTGACCCGCTCGGCCGACCACGGGAACGCGTGCGTCTTCGATCGCTCCTTCGTCTGCTGCTTGGTCGGCGCGCTGATCGAGCGAACCCGATTCCCTTGACCGGTCGCCGTTTTCCAGGTCCTCCTCATGTCGGGCCCGCCTGGATTGGGCAAGACGACCCTCGCCAACATCATCGCCGCCCAGGCTGGTTACAACATCCTCGAGATCAACGCCAGGTGCGAGCACTACTCCAGCGAGCTGGCCATCGCCCGCGCGTCACTGACCTGCACCCCAAACGACGTCTCCTCCGCAGCGACGACCGCAACGCAGCGACCGTCAGCAACCGTATCCGCAACGCGCTCGACGCCGGCAGCGCTCTCGGCAGCAAGAAGCCAACACTCGTCGTCATTGATGAGATAGACGGTGCGACGGGCGGCGGCGACCAGAGCTTCATCAAGAGCCTGCTCAAGCTCATCCAGGACGTGCCTGCTCGCAAGCGCGGAGCCAACGGCAAGGCTGAGCCTGCGCGGCTTCTCAAGCGACCCATCATCTGCATCTGCAACGACCTGTGCGCCCCTCTCTTGCGTCTGCTCGTGATTGTGACCATATCCTCACTGACAAGTTTACTGCACCATTCCCTGCCCGCGGCAGCTACGCGCCCTCGCTTCGCCAACTGCGACCTTTTGCGCGCATGGTCCGATTCTCGAAGCCCCCGCCGGCGGTCCTTGTGAAGCGGCTCAAGGCCGTATGCGAGGAGGAGGGTCTGTCGGCCGACTCGCGCAGTCTCAACAAGCTGGCTGAGGTGACAGGGTGCGACATCCGGTCGTGCCTGAACACGCTGCAGGTGCGTCGCCTTCATGACCGGGCTTGACCGTCGCATCCTTGGAGTTAAGCTTATGCGCTGACTCGACCTCGCCTGCGCTTCTCAGTTCGTCAAGTCGCGCAACGCCATCCTGACCGAGGCGATGGTCAAGGCGGCGACAGTCGGCCTCAAGGACTCTGGCACATCGACCCAGGCCGTCTGGAGTGCGCTGTTTGTGCCAGTGTCGGCCAAGAAGCAGAAGGTCGGCCTTGGAATGGAGGAGGGCAAGTTTGTCAACCGCATGGTGCAGACAGTCAGCTCGTGCGGCGATTTTGACAAGGTCATGCAAGGTGCGTCGATGCCTTCACTTTGTCTGGCGTTCAGGTCACGACGCTGACCTTTGGTGTTACTTCCATTGCGGGCCACCCACCAGGCGCCTTTGAGCACTACCCCAACCTCAAGTGGCAGGACTCCGACTTTGTCCGGGTGAACCAGATGCACGACTGGATCCACTTCTACGACCTCTTTGAGCGACAGATCGGGGCCAACCAGACATACGAGCTCATGGGCTATCTGCCTTACGCCTTTGCGCCTTGGTTTGCTTATTTTGCCAATCACTCGAACGCGACGCGCCCGACCGATTTTCCAAAGCAGGACTACGAGGTGCGTGCCATCATCGCCTGCGCATTCCCGCGCTGGTATCTGTACTGACGACGCACGCGCGCACTGCAGGCCTTCGTCCAGCGGACGACCAACCAAGAGATCATCGCCTCGCTTTCGCTCGCGATCCCGCCGGTCGTCCGCAGTCTGTACGGCTCGACGTCAATCGCGACCGAGCTCGCGCCGCTGCTCATGCGCATCCTCTCGCCCAACCTCAAGCCGGTGCGTCACTTTCGCTCCTATCTTCCTTTTCACTCGGGCCAGAGCCAGCTGACCTGCCCAGCTATGGCCCACGCCAGATCAACGCGCAGATCATCAAGCCGGATGAGCGCCAGACGCTGTCGCGCCTCGTGCAGGTCATGATCACGCACCGGCTGCGCTTCCACCAGGAGCGGGGGGAGGACGGCAAGCTGTCGTTCAGGCTCGACCCGTGAGCCAATCCCTCTCTTGTTTGTCGTCGCCACCTGCGTTTAGTCTGGAGCTGACTCGATTGGGGTTCCCTCCTACGCGCGCTTAGCCCGATCGACGTCTTCGTCCACTACGAAGGCAAGCGTGCGAGCGACATTGCGAGCTCGCGATACGCCGTCCGAAGCCTCGTCACTTCTGAGGTGCGGCCGATCCTTGTTCGCATCCTCATTGCGACTGGCGCTTTGCTGACCTTCCTCCTGATCGATGCCAGATCGAGGCCGAGCTGCTGAGGCGGCACCAGGCGGCGTACCCAGAGGCCAAGGAGGGCAACGCGCCGCTGTTCGGCAAGAAGAAGAAGGACGACGAGCTGGTCGACAAGGTGCGCCCCCGCTCTGCCCAGACGCACCTGCTGCGCCGCCCTCCCCTCTTCTCCCTTTCTCGCGATATCTGCGAGTCACAAGTTGACCCCCGCTCCCCCTCCTTGGTCCGCCCCGCCGAGCAGGTTGCGCTCGACTTCTTCGGCCGCCCGCTCGTCCTCCCTGCTCCGCCCTCGGACGACGAGTCGTCCAGCGCCCCGGCGCGCAAGCGCTTCCGCGTCTTCTACCGGTTCCACGAAGGCTCATCGACGGCGGTCCGCAAGCCGCTCAAGATGGCGGCGCTTTTCTGAGGGGCTCGTGGCGGCTCTTGGCAAGCAGGGGAAGGGGCGATTGGCTCAGGCTCGAGTGTCTCTTTGTCCAGTCTTACGATCGTGATGCTCGCTGGTGAAGGCGCTTTGCGAGACTGCGAACGGTAGAGAAGGGGGTCGTGGTAAGAGATCCGTGTAATAAGGGTGCAGGAGGGCAAGGGCAAGCGGGGAGATTAGGGGTGCGTGTGCTAAAAGCGTAAGACCGAAAGGGGGGCCGAAATCGCAGGACCTTCTCGCCAGCGGTCCTCAAGCAGACGAGATGACGCTCGACGACAGCCCGACGTTGAGGACGAGCGGGCCGGCGGTGATCTCGTCGGCCGAGACGTCCCCGCTCGAGGCGGATGTGAGGAAGCCGTACGCAGTCCCTTGGAGCTCGTCGGGGAGAGTGATGGTGTTCGAGGAGAGAGAAAGGAAGGATTGGGAGGAGCCGTGGAAGAGCACGACTGGTTGAGAGCGGGAAGTGGAGGAGAAGGCGGTGTCAGCAGCGCCGAGGGGAGAGGTGCTGAGGGGGGAGTGGAGAGGTGACGCACACTTGTCCGAGCCAGACGAAGAGACTGTGGACGACAGCGTGACGTTCCCGCCCGCCTCGATGCCGTCGGCGCTCGTCGTCGTCGAGAGCTCTCCGTACGCCGTCAACGATAAGCTCGGGTTGCCCGAAGGGCAGTCGCCCACCCAGCCCTCGGTCCCGACCCACGACCAAAACGCGTCCCATACCGAACCGTCGGAGGCATTCGGGAGGAGAGGCTCCGACGCCCCGCTCCAGGCCGCACCCTGCAGGACAGCCGAATCTATCCACGCCGAGTGCCTGGCGAGATTGAGCATCAGGGCCGAGGCGGGCTGGAGCGTCTCAGCTGAAAGCGCCGGCAAGGCCGTGAGGTACGTCGAGGCCGCCAGCTGCTCGAGCGTCGACGCAGCCTCGAGGAACGCCGTCGGGGTGTCGAATGAGATCGAGTATGAGCAGGCGGTGGGGATGGCGGATGAGGCCGAGGTGGAGGAGAGGAGGGCTTGGAGGGTTGACTGGTGGGTCGCAGCGTGCTGGTTGACTGCGAGGCGCGAGCGCAGACCCCAGGGAGCGGCAGATCGTTAGGTCATCCATCCGCGCGCGAGGGAGCGAAGTCGAGAAGTTGGAGAGAGCGACGGACTCTGGACAAGTCGCCTTCGGACCCAGTCAGGGTACTCCTCGGCGAGGAAGTCGGCGTCGGTGAAGGACGACAGGGCCGACGAGTAGAACGCGCTCGACAAACTGGGTTGCGAGGGGCGACGAAGAGCGAGGGGTCAGCTCGAGAGCCATTGCATCGGGCAAGGACGTCAGCAGGAAAGCGAGCGAGGACGGACAGAGCCTGTGACAGGGCGTTCTGGAGGAAGCCTGGCGGGGTCGAATGGGGTGACAATGATCATCAGCTCGGCGAGCTGTTGACGACGCAAGCCGAGGCGAGGCGGGCGCGGGGCGAGGCGCAGGGCCGAAGGATTGGACGCACTGTGGTCGTCGGTCGAGTTATCCGCTGCTCGGACTGCTGGTAGGGCGAGGGAAGCTGCCACGAGGCCGAGGAGGGCCGACGGAACGCGCATGGCTGTGGAGGGACAGGATGAGGGGGGGAGACACAAGAGTGAGGAACGGGGGGGAGGGACGTTGACTGCCTTGTTTACGCCTGCGCGTTACGACCGCCCGGGAGCCGCGTGCGTGTGGCCTGAGCCTTCTCTCCCTCGTACCCCAACGCAAACTGGAGTGAACGAGCTTTAACTTGAGACGATCGTATGGCTGTCTGACCACTCTGCGCAGATGTGTCTCGGATAGCTGAGAGCAAGGGCGCAACAAGGGAGCGGCTTCAGGGCACATATTGCGGCACCCGCCGTCGCGACGACGCGCCTCGCTTTCGGCCGGCGGGTCAGTCAACACACGGCCAGCCGACACCGACCGTCATCCTCTTCCCCCCCCCCCCCTCTTGCCGCATCTAGATCTTGCCTCCATCCCAGGCCCAGCTCCAAGGATGAAGAAGGCTTCGCGAGACCCGACAGACACAATTCCGGTGCGTAGCCTAGTCTCGTCTCTCTGCGAGGGCTTGTTCCCGCCTGACCTCTGCTCTCGATGGCTGACACCTTTGCTCCCCACCCCGTCCGCCATGCTCGCACGACTGCTCTCCTACGCCCCACAGTGCACCTCGCCCATCCAGCTCACCCAGCATGTCAACGATATGCAGGCTCTCTTCCTCCAGCCCGAGTCGGAGCACAACTGGGAGCGCTTCGCAAAGGCGCTGGCAAAGTGCGTGCCTGCCCTCTCTTCCTTTGCCGTCAAAGTCGAGTGGGCTGGCCGCTGGATGGCTGACGACTTTCGGCCTTGACTCCCTCTTGCCCCGCACTCGTTCATCCATCCGCATCTGCTGCTTATTGGACAGGCTCGCCGCGCTTACGAGGGGAGGGGCGTACAAGCTTGACTCATTCGGCATGGTCGTCGGTCCGGGCAGCGGCGGCGGGGTCGGGGACGGCGTCGTCTCCTGCGTGCGTTCCTCCCTTCTCCCGCGTGCCAGCATCCCCCAAACCTCGCCCCCGGCATCGCTCGCTGTAAAACCAACCTGAGAATCCTGCGGCGGCTGACCGTCGCTTCTTGCTCGCTCCCGCCCGCAGATGCTCTCCGAGCGCGCCGCCCTCTCCAAAGCAGCCCTCGACCTCTTGTCCTCCTTCGCCCCCCGCCTCTCGCACGCCTTCACCCCTTTCCTCCAGCGACTCTATCTCCCACCCCTGCTCGACCTCATCCGTCGGACCAACAATATAGTTCGCCAGCGGGCCGAAGCCGCGCTGTATCTCGTGCTCGAGACCTGCCCTCCGGGCGGAGCGGCGACGCGCTTCCTGACGGGCGCCAGCGGCGACGCCAACTCGAACCTGCGCAAGGCTATCGGGCGGGGAATGGGCATCGTAGTGCGGACATGGGGCAGGTCCGAAGTTAAAGGGGAAGAGGTGGAAGGGATCGTGAGGAAACTGGCGGGTGATAAGGATCCTGAGGCGCGGAAGCTCGGCAAGGACCTGTGGGGGGGATACTGCACGACGTGGCCTGAGAGGGTCGACAGGTGCGTCTTTTCCTCCTGGCAACCACTGCTGCTCCTATCGGCGCGTTACCTGAGTCGCGCTCCCTGGCTGACAAGTCTTGACTTCTCTGTCCCTTCCTGCCTGATCTGCAGCTTCATGGGCCCCCTGACGCCCATCACGCGCAAGCGACTGGGCCCGCAACTCCCACCGCCGCCCCGACACGCCATTTCATCCCTCGGACCGTCATCCTCCTCGTCTTCGTTGGCAAGCTCTTCGCACGCCCCTCTCCATCAACACGCTCAACCTCCCCTTCTCCACCAACCTCCTCGACCCATTCCTCTGCAACAAGCTCCTCAACCCACCCCGCTGCAACAAGCTCCTCAACCCATTCGACGCGCCCCCTCGACTCGCCCCGCTGTCACGCACTCGCGCTCGACCTCGTCCGCCGCGGCGCCTTCAACGTCCTCGATGATGGGTCCACCGGCACGGGTCGCACCACGCTCTGCTTCCTCCCTCTCCACTTCGAGCTCGTCTTCGTCGACGACGACGACGTCGACGACGACGACGTCGACGACGACGGCGACGGCTGGAACGAGGGCAGGGAAAAGTGTGATGGGCATGCCCGTCCGCGGTGGGACAGGAGGAGGCGGAGGTGGGCTGGGAGCGCCCGTGCGAGGAGGCGCAGGCGGAGGTGGGCCGTTGAGCGGGGGTTGGATGCCCAAGGCTAGAAGGGCGGTACCTGCAGCAAACCCACCAGCTGTCAGTGCTCCGCTACCGGCAGCGGCGGTGGCGCTTTCGGTCCCGGTCACCATTGCTGCTGCGCCCGCCGCCGTTTCACCAACCCAGCAGGCGCCAGCACCCATCATCGTCGCTCCCGTCGACTCGATCTTCGTATCTCCCGCCTCCATCGAGACCGCCGAGCCTGCGGCCGTCGCGGGCCCTCCTCCAATTGTCGCTGCCCAGCCCGAGCCCGAGGTCGCGGTGTCGTCGCCGGACGACGCTCTGACAGCCGAGGTTGCTGTGTCGTCGCAGGAAGACGCCATGCAGGCTGAGGTCCTACCCACTCCATCAGACGTGAATTCACCCATCACTGCGCCCGCGCCCGCCGCTCCGCCTTCCGCGCCCGCCATCGTCGCCGCTGCTCCCCGCCTCGTCCGCCCCCCACCGACCCGCCGTGCTCCCCCGATCTCCGCACCTCCCCCCCTCCCTCCGTCCGGTGTCCGCAAAGAGCGCGTCAAGCTCAAGGCGCCCCTGCCGAGCTTTCGGCCGGTAAGCCACAGGCGGGCGTTTGGCGGCGAGGTCGACGTCAACACCCAGGCCAGGATGGGGGGCGTTGCAGCCGCAGCGGCGGGCAAGGGCGGAAAGGCCGCTGTCGAGGCCACGGCGAGCGCACAGACGTCTACTTAGAAAGGGCGGTCGTCATCGCCCCAGCTTCACTGTATTTGTTCGCATCGTCGCCTTCGTCTGTCTCGTCCAGCCTCGCTGCCATTCGTCAACTCCATCTAATGCGGTGTCCAAAGCCAGAATACCACGTGGAGCTTGCGCGCAAACGGGGAGTGCGAGGAGGCGAGAGGGAGAGAGGCGCGGGGGGGGGGGGGGGGGGGGCAGCGCAGGGAGAGGGACGGGGAGGGGGGGGAGAGGGGGGGGAGAGGGGCGCGACGATGGAGTAGTGGGAGAGGGTTGGGGCGGGAGGAGGGGGAGGA
>MVAK01000102.1:0-74404 GCA_014825535.1 Cystofilobasidium bisporidii
TCTCGCACATGATGCCGGTGACCTGGTAGGGGTCGATGTTGGACGCCGGGCGGCGGTCCTCGAGGTAGCCGTAGCCCTGGGCGGCGACGTGGCGGGGGACGCGGATCGACGCGCCGCGGTTGGCGACACCCCACGAGAAGGCGCCGATGTGGCCAGTCTCGTGCTTGCCCGACAGGCGCTCCTCGTTGCCCTCGCCGTAGACGGCGATGTGGTCGACTGGTCAAGGGCAGCAGAGGGAGGTCAGCCGGTGAGCGTGAGGGAGCGAGCAAGCGTTGAGAAGAAGCGCGACGCACGGTGCTTGACCTCGAGGCGCTTGATGGCGTCCTCGATGTGCTTCATGCCGCCGGCCTCACGCATCTCCTTGGTGGAGAAGTTGGTGTGGCAGCCGGCGCCGTTCCAGTCGCCGTCCTTGAAAATCTTGGGGTGGAAGGTGACCTTGATGCCCCACTCCTCGGCGGTTCGGTGGAGGAGGAAGCGAGCCATGGTGAGGTGGTCGCCCATCGCGATGCCCTCACACGGGCCGACCTGGAACTCCCACTGGGACGCCATGACCTCGGCATTGATACCAGCGATCTCGACGCCGGCGTAGAGGCAGGCACGCTGATAGGAAAAGAACGACTGTCAGCAACTCTCACTGCAAAAAGAAAAGGAGAGGAGTCGAAGAGTCGATGAGACGCACGTAGTGGGCCTCGATGAGGTCACGAGCGAAGACGCGGCCGGTTCCAACACCGCAATAGTAGGGACCCTGGGGCGCGGGGTAGCCGCCCTTGGGCCACTGGAGGGGCCATCCGTCAGAGTCAAGAAGCGAGTACTCCTGCTCAAGGCCGAACCAGGGGACGTGCTGAGAGATATGGTGCAAAGGGAGGAGAGGCCGTCGTCAGCAATGTGTGCGAGCGGGGCAAAGACGGGCGGTCGTCAGACGGAAGAGGCAGCGAAGCAAAATCTACTCACAGCCTTGACAGCCTCCATCACCTTGTTGGCGTGGTGCCGGTGGTTGGCGGCGTTGGGGGTGCCATCGTTGTTGTACGTCTCGCAGAGAACGAGGATGTTGTCGCCCTTGCGGAAGGGGTCCTTGAAGATCGAGACGGGACGGAGGTAGACGTCCGAGTCGTGGCCGGGGGCCTGGCCGGTCGACGAGCCGTCAAAGTTCCACTCTGCAGTACAGAGAAGGAGGAGCGAAAGAAAGGAAAATGATCAGCCAACGTCTTGAAGAGGAGAGTCGATGTGATCTCGCCGGCGTGACGGGACCAGAGCACGTCACACGACCGCCGGCGGAGTGTGAAAATGCAGCTCCAACGCACCCTTGAGCTCAGAGACGGACTCGATCTTCTTGTCGACGGTCTGTTCGGCCAGATTCAGAGCAGAGCGTCAGCATGGACTTTGCTCGAGCAGGGGGGGGGGGGGTGAACGCGGGCAGGCAGGCGACGCGCAAACATGCGCTTCCTCGAGAAAGAGCGTCTGCCTTATCGGCGAGCTGCCCGGCTCGGTCACAGGCGGCACGAGTCCCATCCGAACCGGCCCGCCGAAAGGAGGGGAAGATTGGTAGAGAAAAGGAGTGATACGCACGGTGGTCTTGCATCTAGGTGAAGGGAAGGGCAGACAATGAGGCAAGGCGAGGCAAAGGGCGGTCGTCGGAGGACGTGGTTGGATTTGCGGGGCAGCGGGCGGCAACTCGAGTCAGCCCTCTGCTTGCTCACTCGCGGGCGGGGAAGCCGTCGCTGAGCTCTCGAGCCTCCTCCGCCTGCAGATAAGCTGGCCAGCTCATGAGATGGGAAGACAAGGTGCGTACCGAAGGCCTCCGTCGCCGTCAATCCAGACGTCTGAGAGACGAGCACACAGGAGAGAAGGCAGGGGGTCAGTTAAGAGTCATGCAGTAGGCGCGCAAAGAGCCGAGCCGCCCGGGCGTTGCCGCTCAAGAGCGAGCCCCATCGACCTCTCGCCAGCACGTCCCTCGCAGCGACACCCACACAAGCGTTCGAGTGGTATGGAGGACTCACACTCAGCCATCGTCTTGCCGTTCTGATCCAACTCCATGTAGGGCCGGAGGAGCTCCGGCTGGAAAGCCATAGAGGACGACATCTGGAAGGGGGGCGAGGTCGGGGGGAAGGCGGGAAAGACGAGGGGAGATGGGGGGGGGGCTGTCCGGAGGCGGCATCAAGAGGTCAGGACCGGCCTTGGTAGCGCAGGACAGCCAGCCAAGGGTCTGTCGGAGACCAGAGGCAGCGACCAGGGTGCAGGCGAGGGTCGGCGACGTACAGGGTGATTCCTTGGGGAGGAAGGGGGGGGTGGGGTGAGCGTTCGGAAGGAGGCGCCAAACCAGCCAACCAGGCCGCTTTCGGCTTCGCTCCCGCCCAGATGCATCGCCACTCGGCTTGGCAACCCTTCCGCTTTGCATCAATCGTCCGATCAAGACCAGGCCTGGACCGTCCGGGGTCGGAGTCTCAACTTTGGGTCCGCCAGCCAGCGGCAGCTCGCGACCTGTACTCCTCCCTCCCCATCGTCGATGATTCTCCACCACCTCGAATAAGGCGAGCACAGTTGACGGCCGAGGTGAGTCTGGGGAAGCCCAGCTAACGCCATGTTCCCAAACGACCTTTGCAAAGGTCTTGATGGCGTTCGACCCAGCTTGTCCGTGCGAGTCGAATGCGCTTGGTCTCGTCTCGATCCGGCATCGGATGGGGGAACCGGTCTGCACTTTTTTGCTTACTTTCACCATGTTTCCTAACGATCTTTGCAAAGGCGTCGATGGCGGTCGACTCTCCGCGTCGCCCTGCGTCGAACGCGCCCGGTCTCGGGCTGGTTGGCCTCTGGATGGGGGAGAGGGTCCTGCCTTCACCTCATTGTTCACCAGGAAGCCGCACTCGGATCGACCTACGGCTCGTATCTCGTGACGCGCGCCGTCGCCCCATCTTCATGCACAAGGTCCGGTGGCAATCCGAGTGAACTTGGGGGGAAGAGCCATCCATGGTCTTATCGTCGAACGAAGGTCCGGTGGCAATCGGAATGATTCTTGGGGACAAGGTCATCCATGATCTTATCAGCGACCGTCCGGGTCTCGAGGCCCAGGATCCGTCAGTCGTTTGCCCAGGCGTTTCAACCCCGCTGAGGAATCTTAATTTTAAGATGACAGGTCCACATGTCCTTTATCGGTAGGAAGTGGATGGGAACGACAGAAGGAGGGGGGGGGGGAGATCGGGAAGTCGGTTCGATCGTTGTTGGAAGGGAAGGGGGAAGAGAGAGTATGTGTGCGAAGCAGCAAGAGATGTGAAGGGATACAACGGACTGGGGAACGAGAAGAGGGCAGGGTGTGTGCGTGCAGTCGGTCGGGCGTCTAATCCTCCTCGTGATACCTGCCAGGCCGGGAAGAAGCAGATCGTCAGCGACTCGGTGGCAATCGACGAGGAAGACCCACGCGAGAAAGGCGGGCAAACGATACGCACCCGGCCCGACGCATCTCTCCGAGCCGCCTGCGCGAAGCGTTGAGATCCTTTTCGAGCTTGAGGATCTCGACCTGCTGCTCCATCTCGCGCACCTTGAATTCGTGCGCGGCCATCGACTTGTAGTCGACCACCTCATCCTCGCCGTGCTTGTCCGAGATGGCGCGGACCTGGCGCACGAGCGCCTTGCACGCCTCGGTAACGGCCCGGGCGGCGAGCTCAAGCCGCTCCTGCGTCTTGGACATGAGGGCCGCCTTGACGCGCGACGCCGCGACGAGCTGGGCCGTCGCGGCCGAGACCTCGTTGGAAGCAACGATGAGCTGCTCGAGCGAGTGCGTGCCAGAGATGACGCCGTCGGCCGACTCGATCAGCAGCGTCGTCGCAAACGCGACGGCCTTGGCCGCCGAGATGAGGCCCTCGGTCCATCGGTTGTTGCGCTTGTAGAATTGCTGGATCGAGCTCGAGCCGCGGCCCTGGGCGACAATCTCCTGCTGGGATTCGGTCGCGGCCTTGATGAGCCGGCCGATCGCGTTCGTGATGGCCATCGCCGCCTCGAGGATCGCGTCGTGGACCTGGACGTCGAGGGCCGAGTAGCGACCAGAGTCCTTGGGCCGCGACATGAGCGACTGCAGCCGCTGCGTCGCGGTCTCGATCGCGTTGGCGGCCGCCATCATCTCGCGCTCAACGAGGTCGCCAACGTCGCCGTTTGCCTTGGCGATCGAGCCGACCTTGGACTGGACGAGTGACTCGACCATTTTGGCCAGGCTCGCGAGCGCGCCGCCGGTCGTCGCGTTGTTACGCAGCGCAACGTCCTCGGAGCCGACGAGGTTGAACGACTGGAGGTTCATGAAGAATCGCGCGCCAGCGTCACCGGCCGTCTTGGCAACGTTGATGAGCTTGTCGGACGACTCTTCCGACGCTGTCAGGCGCGTGATGCCCTTGGACGAGACGAGGACCTCGGACAGCGACTGGGCGAGCTCGTTGGCCGCCTTGATGACGTCGACGTGCGAGCCGCCCTTCTTGCGGCCGAGGAACAGGTTGTAGATCATGGCAAACTCGGTCGCATTGTTGGTCGCCTTTTCGATGATCGAGAGCGTGTACTCGGGCGTCGCGTTCGTGTTGCCCGTCTGCGTTGGCGACTCAAGCTCGTAGACGCCGTCGTCGACCTTCTGGATGCACGCCTGGAGGATCGAGTCGATGATCTGATTGAGCTCCTTGCGGTGGTCGAGGATCAGGGTGTCGACCTGCGCATTGAAGGCCGTGTCGCCCTCGGCCGACATCTGCTCCGAACGCCGAGCAAGGTCAGCAGAGGTCCGCGCGGGAAGCGCGCGATGAGCCGTCTATGACAGGGCCGACGCACCACCTTGGCGTCGCCGAGATCCTGCAGCGTCGCGTCGAGGCTCTCCTGCATGACCTGCAGCTCAGCGTCCTTGTCGTCCACGAGCATCTCGTGCTCGCGCTTCTGCTCGTCGAGCTTGCTGAGTAGGTCGTCGATCTGCATCTGCTTGGCCCGCAGCGAGTCCTCGAGCTCAGTAAGCTGCCGGTTGTACTTCTGGATGAGCGACGACGTGTCGGCCGACTTGTTGCGCGAGGCATCGTCGGCACGCTCGTTGGCAAAGCGGAGGTCGCGCTTGATGCGCTCCATCTCGTCCTTGTGGCTCTGTAGAGGTAGACAACCAGAAAAGGAGAAGCCGTCAGCAAGCGACCGAAGGACCAGCTCAGAGGAATGCGCAAAGAGGGGCCACGCACAGCCTTGATGCGGTCGACGTCGAAGCGACTGCGGTCGCGCTCGCGGATCATCTCAGCGAGCTCAAGGTTCTTGGCTTTGACGTCCTTCTCCATGCGCTCCATCCGGTCGACAGCCTCCTGGGCCGAATTGGCCTTGAGCTGCATGCCCTTGCTCTTGTTGAGCAGGTCGAGGTGCTCGGTCCGAAGCTGCGAGTAGAGCTTGGCGAGCGCCTGGTACTTGGCCTTCCACTCCTCAACCTGCCGCTGCAGCTGCTGGATTAGCTCGTCCTTGGATGCGAGCTGGGCGTTGACGTTGGACGAGACGAGGCCGAGCTCGGTCTCGAGCGCTTTGACTCGCTGCGTGGGCGAATCGGGACAATCAAATATCAGCGGGAAATTCCCTCAGGTGGTCGAGCAAGAGGCAGATGGACAGAAAGGTTTACGCACCCGGTCGTACTGCTCGAGCATCATCTGGTCGCGCTCGTACTGGCCGCGCATGCCGAGCAGCTCCATCTCCATCTGCTGCTGGCGGCCCTGGTCGACCTGCTGGTACTGCATCTGCTGTTGCATCTGCTGCTGCCGCTGGAGCTCCTCCTGCTGACGACGCTCATTCTCCTGCTGCTGCCGAAGCTGCTCGGCGTGCTCACGCTCGAGCCGGTCGGCCTCTTCCTGCTGACGGCGCTGCGCCGCCTCGCGCTCGGCAACGAGCGCATTTTGCTTGGTCTCGTACTCGAGCAGCATGCGCTTCTGCTCCTCGATGTCGGCCGCGGTCGAGTCAGGCATCGACGGCTGGGGCGTCACCGGCTTAGCGGGCGCTGCCGTACGCGGGCGGTCGGGGAGCTCGGGCGCAGTGGAGCCGTTGTCGAGAAGGTTGGGCGGTTCCTGCGGCAGCGACGAGTGGGCGGACGGTTAGGTCAATTAAGCAGGCCACGGGGCCTTCGGGAGATGGCCACGCACCTGACCGAGCTTGGGGACGTTGATGAGGCCTGTCAGGTACTTGAGGTTCGAGCACTCGTAGTAGAACTTGCGCAGGTTGAAGTGCTGCGCGTTGTACCGCGCGCGAAGGGGCTCGAGGGCCTCGAGCGAGTCGGTACCTACGTGCAAGCGTCGGAGCGAGGATGCGACAGTCGGGTCAGCCTTCGTCCCGGGCAGGCAAACGGGTGGGCTTTGGAGCGGATGAAGACGCACGCCGGTGCATGGCCCGCAGCATACTCGTCACGAAGCGGTAGATGCCATAGCTTTCCTTGACGAGCGGTACGAGGGCTGATATGCGGCACTCGTTGTTGGTCGAGCCGCGAAAGTGGGCGAAGATGAGCTTCTGGAAAGAATCGATCTGGTCCTGAAGCGTCATGAGGTCGGTGATGGTCTCGTAGCTGTGGGTACGGGGATCGGCAGCGGCGACTCGGTCAGCGATCGGGACTGGCGGGACGAAGAGCAGAACAAACGCACCCTTCGTTCGGGTCGTCAATGCCGCGGAGCGAGACGTATTCTTCGTACTCGAACAGGCCGTTGAAGTCGGCGTGATGGCGGTGGAAGCGCAGCTTCGACAGAAGGAACTGGACGTAGGCCCGAATGAGGGCACCGTAGCCTGGGAGCGCGAGGCGAGCAGAACAGCAGAGAAGCGTCATGTCAGCCAGCTGCTGCCGCCAGCAAGGAAAGCAGCCTGATGGACACACCCTTGGCGCCGTCAGCGGCGACTGTCCTGCCGCACGTCTCGAGCCAACCCGTCTGCTGGTGGGCATCTTTGAGCGTCTGCAGCCGTCGGAAAGCACAGCCCCAACAGATCAGTACAATTCAAGAGAAGGGCGTAATTTGAGCAGGACTCACGATCGGGTGGCCCTCCTGCAGCAGCTTGTGAACGAGGATGAGCGACTTGAACGTCTGGATCTCGTCGGCGAGCACGGGCTGGACGCGGATTGCATTCCAGACGGGGATCGACGTGCGAAAGTCCCACGAGTAGACGACACACTCTTCCGGGCATAGAGAGATGGGAGATGCAGCGTGTCAGTGTGGGTCTTCAGGGCTTCGCCTGGCTGGCTGTTGAGTCGCCAGGGGTAGGGGGGCTGTGAGGGGTCGAGAGAAGGCACGCACTCCGGACGTGCTTCTGCTTCGGCGCCGTCTCCTCGGCCGAGACGGCCTTCTTCACGTGCAGCGCGAGCTCGACCTCTGTCTTGTCCTTATCGACAGGTCGGGTGGGCTGATGGACGATGCCTCGGACGCGAGGCGTCTCCTGCTCATAGTCGTCCTCGTAGCTGCGGACCGGCGACGGGAGCAAGGGCGGTGACGAGGGCAGCGCACGGCGGCGGAGCGACAGGGATGATAAGGTCAGCTTCAGGCCGGAGGGCAGGGTCGAGCATGAATGTGTGGCAGCAGGGGCAGCTCGAGGTCGATTCGCCGCTCGAAAGCGACGGCGACGTTGTGGAGAGGCGTGCGGGAGGAGAGGCATGGGCTGAGCCCCGTCGAGCAAGGCGCAAAGAGGGACGAGAGCAAAAGGGGACGAACCCTGCGACCCTGCCCGACCCGCCGAGCTGGGGCGTCCTCCCGTACGAGGTCATGTCTTTGTCTGCTCTTGAGGACCGCGGGAGACCCTGCTGGATGTTGGGGAACAGATCTGAAAGATGTTGCGGGGGAGAGGTGAGGGTGTGGAGCAAAGGGAGGCGGGCTGATGGGGTACGGTCGAGAGGAAGAGATGGGCGCGGGCGCGGCGGGCTGGCTGGCTCAACACCTCCGCGTCGTACGCCTTTCTCGCACGTCACTTGACGCATCTCCCTCGATTCTCTGGCAACATCGGGCTCCTTCATGTCTGTGCTCTCGTAAGGATTTCTGCCGACCGTCTCTGTGTCCGCGTCAAATCCCTGCGCGATGCATGCAATCCCTCGCCCGGCGCCACCTGCCGGGTCAAAACTCGACGCCGTCCGCGACGCTCTCCTTGACGCCGTCGGCGATGTCCTGCTCCCCCTCCCATAGCTTTCGCGCGCTTTCGAGCGCGCCGGACCACTCTGTCAAGTCGGCCGAGTCGACCTCAGCCTGGGCGACGACCTTGCCGATCCGATTGCGGCCGTCGCTGGCCTGCGACAGGACGGCGTCGCAGAGCGCGTCGAGCGAGGCATTGGTCGCAGCCTCATTAGCGGCCGATATGGACGGCCGGTAGCCGAGCAGGACGTCGCGCCATGGGACTAGCTGCGACAGCGGGAGGTGAAGAAGCCGCAAAGCGGGCAAGAGTCGGTAGGACGGGTGAGCCGGGGCCGGTTCGAGATGCAGCGTGAAGTCGCTGCAAGATGAGGGTGAGCCAGCGGGAGATCAGTCCGGTTGAGCGCAAGAAGAGGCCGAGTAGGTCGGAGCACGCTCACCCCCAGTAGCCCTCATCCTCCAGGATACGTTTCTTTGCGGAACCCTCGCCACGCTCGAGGGCATCAAACATGGCTTCGACGAAGGCGTCGACGCGGACTTCATTCCACCGGTTGCCGTCGCCGTTGGCGTCCTTCCAGCAGACAAAGCCGTACTCGGCGAACAGGAAGGCGTCGCCGTGCGGGCCGTATTGAAGCAGGACCTCGGTCTTGCGGCCGCGCGACTGCGAGGCAACCATGTCCTCGGTCGCTGGGAGGACGTAGTGCGTCGCCTTCTTTGCGCTCGCGCCCTCGGGCAGCGTGGCAGGGATCGGCGTAGCATTAGGCGAGTGGTTGGCAAAATCGACGAGGGGCGAGAGGGTGAAATCGTTGGAGCCGTCTGCTGGACCAAGACCGAGGAGGAGCGTGAGACAGCGCGTGTTGACGTTCAGCCAGGCCCAGAGGATCGAGCGCAGAGGCGGCGTCGGACATGAAGCAGACGGCGGCGACGTCGCCTGCAGGATGGGCATGCGGGCAGGCAAGAGAGTCAGGCGCAGCAGATAAAAAGTGACAGAGAGCAACGGACAGGCAGGAGCGCACCAGCAGCCTGTGCAGCACCTGGACGTCCGACCGGAACCGCTTCTCGACGTCGCGCACGAGTACCTGTGCGCGCTCGGGCAGACACTCGAACAGGGCTCCGAGCGCGTCCTCCATCTTGCGCAGGCGATCGTGCGCTAGCTTGTCGGATGTCTCGTCTTCCGACAGCCGAACCAGCCAGGTCAAGGGATGGTGCCAATGAAACGTTCGCGGAAGTGTGGCGAGGTACAGCGCCCACGGATTTTCAGGCAGCGCGTCGTGGCCGGCAAGCGGCGACTCTGGGTGGTGCAAGGATAGGTGAAGCGTGACGATCTGATTGGCCGTCAAGGGCAGCAGCGGCTTCAGAGCGTCGTCTTGCTCAGACGAGTCGAGTCGGCGCGCCTTGAGCCACGGCTGCGGGAAGTAGGCTTTGGGGTAGTGCGGTTTGAGTGTATGCGCGTTGAGCAGGGCCGTCGTTGGGATCGAGATGAGTGGCGGTGGCGGTGCGTATGGGCTGGCCGTGAAGGAAGGCATCACAAAGAGACCTCTGCCGGCGCCTACGAGGGGGCACAGCAGAGAGGAGAGGGCGTCAGATCGAGGTTGTCCTCGACGGCGGGCGACAGAGCTGGCAGAGGGAGCAAGGGAAGGGGGACGGCTGAGCTCGAGCTGCTGCCCGCACCTGGCAGCTCCTCGCAGACGACATGGAGGCCGGCCATTCCGTGCTCCTCCTCAAGCCACTGTACGAGCGCCTGCCAATTGCGCTGGTCATCGTCCAAGGCGGCCATGCGGTCAGGCAAGACGGGGCGGTCGGGGGCTTTGAGGTGGGAGGGGCGTCGTCGGCCGCTGACGAGTAGGGGTTCGGGGGCAGCAACGGTCTACTTGTGCATGGTCCGGCTCAATTGGAAGGTGTAGGCGTCGTGAGGGTATGTCCAGATGACAGCCCTTCCCTGTCCAGGTCGTTGAGGCTTGTGAGAAGGTACCAGGGCGAGGTGAAGGTCGGGGGCAGGGAGACCGTGCACGGGCTCAGCGGCCGAGCCAAAGCTCCGACTAGTCGTGCGTTCGTTCGCCTGCCCCGTACGCAAGACTCTAAAAAGGCTGCTCGCCCGTCACGCTCCCCTCATCAGTTCGCGGTCGGAGCTCCGCATGAGACGTTTTTCCAACGGGCGACGAATGGGCACATCATGGCATCTCGTCCTCGCCGTCGTCAAAGTCGTCGCCGAACAGCGCCATGACGGCCTCCGCAGCGCGCCGCCTGCGCTCGTCGTGATCGTCGACGCCCGCGAGCTCGGTCCGGAGGCTGTTGAGGTGGCCGAGCATCGCGCCAAGGTCCTCCGTCGGGTCCTCGTTGTCGCCATTCTGGAGAACCGTCGCGCGCGGCGCAGGAGAGAGGACAGGCGCGGGTGGCGCAAAGGAGGACGAGAACTTGCGTTCCGGCGCGACGCCGCTCGAGTCCAGTGGGGCGAGAGCTGACGGATCGGAAGGCCCAAATGATTCGAGCAGCGAGTCGGATCGGGCTGGCGCGGGTGTGAGGTGGGCGTGGGTTGAGGTCGCGTCGAAGTTTGTCCATCCTGCGCGAGCGTCGTTTGGCGAGCCTGTCGTCACCTCGCCCTCGACCGACGAGGAGGCGAGGGCAGACATGAACTCGAGCCCGGCCTGCCGGTGTTCGCCGTCAAGCGAAGCCAGTCCAGCATCCCCGGATGAGGCGAAGTCGCCAAAGCCGTCGCCGTCATCTGCGTCGTCTAGCTGGGCGTATCCTTGGTCCAGCGCCCGCTCGTCGTCGTCGTCCGAAAAGTCGGATGTCGCCCACCGGTCCGACTCTGTGTCGTCTCGCGCGTCCGACTCTGAAGGAAGGCTGAAGCCGCCCAACCCGCCAAGAAGGCCAACGAGCGCCGACATCGTGTCATGCGGCGACGCGCGTGGCGGCTCAGCGTTCACGCCCGACTTGGACTTGAGAGCCATCGAGGGCCACATGTGCGAGCTGAGGCTCTGGACCACCTGCTCGTACGGAGGCGGGGCTGCGGCAAGGGACAATTGGGGAGCGAGGGAAGTGGTAAGAAGTACGGTCGAGAACGCCGGCCGCACTGCGACGGTCTGCAAGGGGGACGCGTCAAAAGGTGACGACGCACTGTGGTCGTCGTCACCCTCGACGCCGGGTAGACTCGGGTTCGATGACGGTGCCGTAGAGATGTATTCGACGCCCAAGTCCAAAAACGTCTGCGCTAGAGCCCCTTCACGCTCCTCGCTCGACTGCTCGGCGACCGCTGCCGGCGCCGTATCCTCTTCCGAGAGCGAGAAGGCGAGCGACACGTCGGGCTTCTCATTGGCAAGCGCTTGCCGGATCTGGCCTGGCACACGATATGGGCCGGGCGCCTGAGCAAGGGTGCAAGAAATGCGGGGGGATTCAACAGTGGTCGGGTGCAAGGAGGATTCGAGCGGAAGGAAAAGAGGCGTGGGAGATCGCGCACGGACCTGGAGGGCGGCTGCCGACAGCAGCACTAGCACTGCCGGATAGCCCTCCTGCATTGCGTCCTCGTCGACGTCGTCCATCTCTGCCTCTTCTACCGCGTCTGAGCCATCTTGAGCGCCCTCGTCGACAACCTGCCGCAGGACGAACGAGACCTCGGCGTCGTAGTACTTGTTGCTGATGAGCCAGCGCGCCTGCGCGGCCCAGCTGAGCGTCGACACGTCCGCTGGCGGCTGCAGCGCGCAGTGGGCAAAGAAGCCTGTTGCCGCCGCATTAAGCACATCGTTGCAGTAGAGTCAGCAGCGCATGATTGGATGGGTGCGATAGACCGCGCAGTTGAGGCAGGCAGGCAGGCGGCGACAGACGACGAGGCCTGATGAAGCCGGAGGACACTTACGCAGAAGGAAGGCGCGTGCGAGCTCGAGCGACGGGCTCAGCAGCAGGATCGACGACGGCTTGACGACCCGCGCGGGCGTCGACGACATGGACGGCGAGAGGGATAGGCCGCAGCGACAGAAGGGATTGCGGCGTGTCTTGGGATCTGCTGGACCGCGGGGCGGTGCCGTGGGCTGAGGTCGACAGCTGAGGCCGAGAGGTGATCACAATGAACGTCAGGAGCTTTCAGGAGCGGCCGCCGAGATCGTCCCTTCCTGTCCTCCTGACCCTCACCCTTCCCTTTCCTGTTCGACCCTCAAGCCAGCACGTTTCTCTCGTGCATGCACAGGACCGTCCTCGCTTCCACCAGACGCTTCCTTTTCCCCTCTCTTTCTACCCCCTCCTCCTTGGCCTTTGCCCTCGGCCGCTTGTCGTCCGCCGCCCGTCCTCCGATCGCCGTCTCAGCCCATCGCCGCCCGATGTCGTCCTCCATCACCGGCCACCAGCCGTCAGCCTCAACGCTCAAGATCACGTCGCACAACCAGTACAAGACGCCGCGCCTAATTCCGGCCGAACTTGACCCTTGTCCGCTCGCGCAGTTCGAGAAGTGGCTCGCCGGCGCGCTCGACCCGGTCAAGGCGGGCGAGCCCGAGGGCACGCCGGCTGTCCACGAGCCCGAGGCCATGGTGCTCGGCACGGCAACCAAGGAGGGTCGACCTAGCGCCCGTGTCGTGCTGCTCAAGGGTGCGTCTTCCCTCCTTCCCATCTGTGCCTCTCTCTCTGGCAAACGGGAGGAGGTCAATTTTCCAGCGGCTGACTCGATCTTTCCCGACGGCCTTCGCCGTCTGCGTCCCGCTCTCGTCCTTCCGCTCGTCCCTTACTCGCAGAGGTCGACCCGACCGGCTTCGTCTTCTTCACCAACTACACGTCGCGCAAATCTCAAGAGCTGGCCGAGAACCCCTTCGCCTCACTCACCTTTTACTGGCACGAGACGTCGCGCCAGGTTCGCGTCTCTGGCCGGGTCGAGAAGCTCCCGCGGGCCGAGTCCGAGGCCTACTTCCAGAGCCGACCACGCGGCAGCCGGATGGGGGCCTGGGCGAGCAAACAGTCAAGTGTCATTGACGAGACGACCCTGGCTGAGCGCGTTCAGAAGGTCGAGGCCAAGTTTGGCAAGGACGAGAGCGAGGTCGAGTGTCCCGATTTCTGGGGCGGCTGGCGCGTCGTGCCCGAGTGCGTCCTTTCTACTTCCTTCTTCCTTCCTCCTTGCCCTCATACCGGTGGGTCCCATCTGTGATGCCCTGGTCTGCGCTGGCGCTGACTCGTCCTTTTGCTCTTTTGCATCTGTTGCTCCAGCGAGGTCGAGTTCTGGTCTGGGCAGCCCTCGCGACTGCACGACCGCGCGCGCTACCTGCGCCTGGACGAGCCGACGGCCGACGGCAAGAAGTGGAAGGTGGACCGCCTGTCGCCATGAGGCTCCGTGCGTTGAACGAATTAGATATGATCAAGTGGATATATGCCTCCCCTCGCCGGGGCGCCACCCTGATCGCTGGGCGTCTGAACAAGGCGAGGCTTTCAGCTTACAACTGACGCCCAGGGCGGCGCCCCTTTACGGGCTGACCGTCGCTTGACGTGGTCTTGCAGCAGGCGGCAACGCCGCTCACTTTTCAAAGACGAAGGCCTTGTTGATGAAGTCTACGGCTGATAATTCTCAGTCAGGGTGTATGCGCCGGCAGCACGCGCGAGGCGGACGACAGATTGGCTCACGACATCACATCTCTCTCCTCACCTCACCCGGCAACTATCCCTGACTTGCTTCCACCCCTCCTCGCGCGCTGATGAAGATCGATCTTGAATTCCAGCGTTGTCGGAAAGGGGAAGAGGCAAGGTGTCAGCATGGGGGAAGAGGATGAAGGACGACTCGACGCGGTGCAGGCGGCAGCGGGAGAAGGCCGAAGACTCACCGCATGAGGGTCGGCCTCACGAGGCAGACAGGCTCGACCGCCGCTGGCGGGCGGAGGACCGTGCTTGCCCTACTAGGCCTTGGTAAGGCTTTCTCCCTGTGGGAGAGAGGGGGAGTAAAGCAGCACCGAGCGCGGGTGTCAGCCGACAAGCGGAGGGGCAACGCCCGCCCGATTGATACCTGCACCTGTCAGCTGATCAGCCCGAGACACGATGACGCACCTTGCGGAAGTAGGCCTTGCCGGTGTTGTCGTCTGGAGGGGTCGAGTCGCAGCAGACGTCAGCGTCAGTGGAAGGCCGGGCAAGATAGGGGTCGGTCCACCACCGACGGCGCCGACTCACTCTTGACCTCGTACCTGACTTCGCCCACATCTGCGAGGTGGGCGGGGAGCAGTCATGCAGGATACTGATTAATTGTCTTTCCTGAATTGGACGCAGTGAGGCAGGCCGCGGCCAGGGAAGACCGAGGATGAGGCACATAGCAGGAGGAGATGGGCAACGCACCAGTCGTCGTGATGCTGAGAACCTTGCCGAAGCACTCGCCCTGGCCCTGCTTCCAGATCACCTTGTCGCCCACACGAAATTTGTTGCTCATCTTGGTATGGGAGGTTGAAAGGAGCATGCTAGGTGGGGGAACAGAGGTCGTCAAGGTTGGGAAGTGGGCGGTGAGGTGCACAAGAGAAGGCGGAGAGGGCGCTGCCGGACAAGGCGGGAGAAGGGCAATGCCGGAACGAACGGTCGACTGTCAGGCGCGTGCAGACCGGCAGCACACGTCGCCGCTTCAAGCTCTTTCTCACATCTCATTCGAGAAGCGCTCATTGCAAGGATGCATGGGCCTCGCTCAGCGTTTTTGTGTGCACGCAGCGCTTCTGCCACGAGGCAAAAAGAGGAGAGCATAGCCACATGCAGAGAGACGAGCGCTGGGGCAAGATAGCCGTGGCAAGTCGTTAGGCTCATCAAAAAGAGGCAAGTTGGGCGGTGCGCATCGGTCGGACGCGGTGGCTCTCGGTTGGACGAGCGAGGGAGAAGCGGATGAGCAGGACAGCACGGGACTTCAGAGTTGGACAGGCTCGTGTTCAAGGCCGCACTCAGCAAGACCAAGCGCGCAAGAAAAGTACGTGAGAGGGATTGAAGAAGGGCAAACTCGCACGCGTCAGCATCGGGCGCGCAAGGGACATCAGGATGGCTAGACGAGGTCATGCGGGGAGGAGGTGTGCAACGACCGAGGCTGCAGGGTCGCTTAAGATGGGCAGTGCTGCGGAACGGAAGCAGATTCAGGGGGGGCATGGTCAATGACGGAGGGAGAGACGACGGCATCAGCGAGAGCGGCATCTGCTGCAGGTGTGAGAGGACGCACACCTCGAGGGCCTGATGGAGTAGGTCAAGAGCTGATGGTGGTCGACGCGAGGTCGGAGGAGGGTCGAGCGGCGGAGCGACATGCGACTGGCCAGACTTGCGGTTGCAATCCGCGCGCGCGCGTCTCGTCGACGAGTCCGACCGTCACGTCGAGCGTACTCCTTCTCACGAGCAGAGTCCGACAGACAAGGTCCAAAAGAGCGTCATGGATAGATGGGATCACCAGATGGGTGCGGTGAAATAAGTAGGATAAGAAGGAGAGGGGTGAGAGGGGTTCCGTGGGTGTGGGTTGAGAAGGACATGCGCGCGCGTTCTAGATGCCGAGGCCGGAGCGCAGGGCGTCGATGAGCACCCAGTCGTAGTCGCCGCTAGACTCCCAGACGTTGACGCCGCCGAGGCCCTTGGCGAGCGCAAATTGACCCTTGAGCGAGAGCGAGTCGGGGTCGTCGTACGTGACAACCTGGTTGGTCGTCGGCGAGCGGAGGAACGGCTGCAGGGCCCAACCGAGCGGCGCGCAAAGACAAGCGTCGGTCAGCCTTGCGCGCGAGAGGGTACGGAGAGAAGGCCAGGGCAAAGAAGAGGCCGGACCGTCGATGAGCATGAGTCCCACAGGCGGGTGAAGCCGCCGGCGCCGACCCAATTGCCCGAGCTGTCGCGCGTGAGCGCGCCCTGGTTGACGAGGCTCTGGAACGGGATCTGGCCGTCGGTCGTCCCTCCCCAGTCGTTGGTGATGGTGACGGCGCGCTTCTGCAGGCTCGCAGCGACAGCGTCGGCATGCCCGTGTCGGCGCGAGCCCCAAGACCGGCGGTGAGCAGGCTCAACCAGCTCGGGGACCAAGCCGCGCTTGTCGACGAGCTTGGTCGCCGACGAGGACGACAGGTAGCCGTAGGCGGCCGTGCCGAGGACGATCTTCTCGAGCGGCATGCCAGCCTTGTTCCACGAATTGACGGCGGCGTAGGCATTGGCGAGCGGTTGAAGCGAGTTGCCGCAGCCGTCCGACAGGGGCGCGTTCGGACCGGGCGTCGACGAGGCTGGGCAGGACAGAGCGCGCAAGTCAGTCTCCAATCGAGCGAGCTTGGGTGAATCAAAAGGCAAGGAAAGCCAACTCACAGCCCCAGACGTCGTAGTTCATGATCGTGATCCAGTCAAAGACGGCGGCGAACGCGCTGATATCGCTGAGCGGCTGCGAGTCGGTGCCGGCGAACGGCCAGACCTGAGTCGCGGCCGTGATCTTTGCGCCAGTGGGGAGGGTCGCCCGGAGCAGCTGCAGGAAGACCAGGTAGTTGGCTGAGTCGCCGCTCGCGTACCGGTTGCCGG
The DNA here is from genome assembly GCA_014825535.1 of Cystofilobasidium bisporidii. NCBI lineage: Eukaryota > Fungi > Basidiomycota > Tremellomycetes > Cystofilobasidiales > Cystofilobasidiaceae > Cystofilobasidium > Cystofilobasidium bisporidii. The sequence continues at coordinate 16,539 of MVAK01000102.1, forward strand.
ACTGGCCGGGGATGCCTGGGTACTCCCAGTCAATGTCGATGCCGTCCAGCCCGTACTGGTTGTAGATGTTGAGCATCTTGGTCGCAAGGTTCTGGCGACCGGCGGCGGTGGCGACTGCGGTCGAAAAGTAGCTGCGGCACACAAAGGAGGAAAGGTCAGTCGATGTTCTCTGGGTGCGAAGCAACAAGGGCCAATACTGGGGGACCCACGCAGAACCTGTCCAGCCGCCGATCGAGAGCTTGACCTTCTTGCCCGCGGCGTGGCCGAGCTTGACGGTCCGTTTGAGCAGGTCGTCCGAGTTCCATCCGGTGAAGACGAGGTTGAGGTTTGAGTCTAGGATAGCAAAGGCTGTAGAGAAGGGGCGCAAGGGCAGGTCAGAGGACGAGATCCGCGCAAACGAGTCGAGAGAGCAGGGCAGTTGTGACCGACCAAAATCGACCCAGTCGATGCGGTTCCAGTCGATCTGCTCGGGCGATAGCGTCGACTCTACCCAGTCGGGGTAGTAGGCCGAGATGAGGGGCCGGTTGAGGTCGATGCCGGCGGCGGTCGTTGTCGCGGCGGCGGCGCTCGAGGACGACGTCTTGGTTGACGTAGCGGCAGAGGTCGAGGTCGAAACCTTCGCTGACGAAGACGCGGACGAGCTGGAGGTTGTCGTTGGCTGGACGACCAGGACAAAGGATGTCGGCGTCGTCGCCGCTGCCGTCGTCGTCGTGCCTGCGGCAGCCGTCGGGGAGGCATGGACCGTGGTGGTGACGGTCGTGCCCGCCAAGTTGGGATAGATGTAGACCGTTTCGGTCACGTAGGCCATGACCGTCTTGGTCGTCGTCGACGTGATGGGCTGGCCGCGCGCGTCGAGCTCGACCATCGAAGCAAATGCCGAGTTGGCTGAAAAGAGGAGCGCCGACAGGACGGCGGCCGGGAGCGACAGAAACCGCATGGCTGGAAAGCGGGAGGTCGTTGAAGAACGGGTTGGGTTGGGTCTTGTTTCGCTGACCGGCAGCGATGAGGACGACGAAGGGTCGAAGGAGGACTCAAGTGGTCTGCAGGAGGACTGGGCTGATGAGTGTTGCGGGACCTTCTGTGGATGGATGGGTCTGCTAGGTCCTTTGGGGCTGAAACCACGAGGGACGACGAGGAGGGAGAGGCGCGCGACGGAGGCTGGGTTCCGGGGCGAGCGCGGTTGTGTTGTGTCCTTGCTACCAGAGCCGAGAGGATTTGGAGGGTGTCGCGAGGGTAGGGGAGAGGACCCGGTCCTGTACAAGAGGGGAAGGAAGGGAGACGAGACGGAAAAGAGGGTTGGTGGTTCGAAGACAGAGACAAGGGCGAGGTTGAGGCATTCTGGACGGTGTGCACGGACCGCGGGGCGTGCAAAGGCAGGCGCGCGCGCGCAGACAGAGGGAGGCGCGTCAGGCCACGACTGCAGATGCACTCTGACGGGTTTCTTCTCTTCTCGCGTGGGGGCCGCTGCGCGCCGCCCGCCCGCCGCCCTGGCCCGAGCCGTCCGACCTGCTCCTCCATCGCCTCGACCTCGACTTACCTGCCCTCCCCCTCCTCCTTGACCTGCCTTCCTTGCTTCCCAGAATGACGACCCTCGACTCGCTCGACCTTCCCGCTATCCTTGCCTTTACCATTGACCTCGCCCGCGCTGTGCGTTGCTTTCCCTCCAACCTACACGGGCAGTCGTGGAAGCTGACCATCTGGCTCGCTCGACGACTGGCCGCTCTGTCTCTGCAGGCCGGCAGGCTCATCAAGGATGGCTCGGCCAACCGCTTCGCCAACCAGGTCGGCGTCGACGAGAAGAAAAACTCGGTCGACGTGCGTTCTTGACCGGCTCCTCCCCGCACCTCTGTGCTTATGGCTGGCTGCGGCTGACCTCGTCGAGTCGCTGACGTATGCCTCGACGACAATCGAACGACCGCCGCCGCACGCAGCTCGTGACCGAGACGGACCAGGGGGTCGAGAAGTTCATCGCCTCGACAATCCGCGCAAGATACCCGGACCACCAATTTATCGGTGAGGAGTCGCACGCCGCGGGCGAGAAGCACACGCTGTCGGACGAGCCAACGTGGATCTGCGACCCGATCGACGGCACGACCAACTTCGTCCACGGTGCGCGCGGCCGCCCCTCGCTCCTGGCAGAGACTCTCCCTGGCTGACCCTCCCTCGTCAACTGCAATCATGGCAGGCTTTCCGATGTGCTGCGTCTCGATTGGCTTCACGTTTGGGGGCGCTCCCGTCGTCGGAGTCGTCTACAATCCGTTCCTCGATCAGCTGTATAGCGCCGCCAAGGGCCACGGCGCCTTCTTCAACTTGACGACGCCGCTGCCGCTCATCTCTCCTCCGCCGGTCTTGCCTTCGCTCTCGCAGGCGCTCATCGGCGTCGAGTGTGCGTCTCTCATCGTCCCCTCCTTCGACTGCCCTGGGTCAGCAGCGCTGACGGCCACGCTTGTCCCGCGACTGCGCAGGGGGCAGCGACCGATCGCCCGCGACCATGGGCCCCAAAATGCGCACCTTTGGCCGGCTCATCGGCCAGGGCAATGGCATGTCGATGGTCCGCGGCATGCGCTCGATGGGCTCTGCTGCTCTCGTGCGTCTGGCCGATCTGCCTTTCCATCGCCTGTAGCCTCGCGCGCTGACCCGCTCCAAACCTGGTAGAACTTCTGCGCCGTCGCTGCCGGACAGCTCGACGCTTACTGGGAGATTGGCTGCTGGGAATGGGTCTGTCCCTAGATGCCGGACTTCTTTCCGTTTGTCCACAAGTGCCTCGTCGCCGACTGACGCGCTCCGCGCTCCCCGATTCTCCCCATTCCTCTCCCACCGCAGGACGTCTGCGCCGGCACTATCATCGCCCTCGAGGCCGGCGGCCGGCTCTTCGGCGCAAAGTCGCGCGGTACCGATGGCGAGGTCGACGCCGACATGCTCACTGGGCGTAAGTACCTCATTCTGCGCGGCATGCCCGAGGGGCTTGAGGGCCAGCGCAAGATCGCGCGAGACTTCTTTGAGCAGGTCGAGGAGTGGGATCAGCTTTGAGTTGCGCCTTGCGCGTCGTGGTGCGGGGCAGAGGACGGCCTTCTCGCATGCTCTTGTGCTTGTGTTTGCTCACTGAATAGGGGACTCCCTGCAGTCATCGGCTTTCGGCGTGCGCCGGCGTTGACCCTCGCTGACCATCGACGACAAGAGCGCATCTCTAGGCGATTCAGTATTACTCGGTCCTCCTTGACCCTGCTTCCTCCCCAGCACGCATGTTCACCCCCAGAGCCCCTTTGTATACCCCTCCAGCCCCCCTCTTGCGCATGCCGTCGCCCACCGCCACCTTCATCACAAGCCGACGGCGCGCGCCGCCTCGACTGCGTCGACGAGCTCCCGAAACGCCGCGCGCAGCTTCGGCCCGAGGGGGTGCGTACGCACGAGAAGCGTCTCGCCGTTCTGTACGGCACAGTCGGCGAGCGACCGGTCGGCAACGTCTAGCCACGCGCCTTGCCAATTGGTCAGGAGCTGATCCTCCGGCCGCCAAGACCAGGCGAGCGCGATGAGGGCCTTGACGGTCGAGAGCGTGTCGGCTCGCTCGACCTTGAGCGTCAGGGTGGGCGCGATGGATCCTGCGGGAGCGAGGTTGACGCTGCGAAAGGGGAACCGAGGGGCAGAGGCATCGTGAGCACCAGTGCTTGGGCAGGCGCGTTGAACAAAGATAGGGCAGGGCGAGCGAAGGAGACAGGGGAGACCCCACTCCTTGATGATAATGTGCATCGCTGCCTGCCCGCGGAAAGACGAGACGTGCGATCAGCCGAGAAAGTGCGGACAAGACTCGAGCGAGCGACACACCAGAGAAGACCTGGCCTGGGCGGGCAGGAGAGTGGAACACGAGGGATGAGACCGTAAGGGCATCAGCAGCGTCGCAACCCTTTTGAGGGCAGCGGCTGCCGGACAGGGGCAGGTGCCGGATCAGCGATTCCGAAGCGGTCCAAGCACCCCTGACTTCATGACGGCATCACGGCTCCGAGTGTGACGCGCTAGAGAAGTCTACAGAAGACGTCAAGTGGTCGTCATGAAATGAGGCCGTCGCGAGGGGAGGGGGACAAGAGGAGGAGGGGACACAAATTGATGCAAGAAGGGGGGGGGGACGAAGAAGAGAAGGACGCGAAGATGGCAGGAAGTCGTGTCGGCCGAGCAAAAGGTCTGAAGGGGGCCACTTGAAGTGGTGGAGCTGAGGAAGGCATAGAAAAGGGCAAAGGTCCAGGCAGCCGAAGGGTCTTTCCCAGGGACGGGGGTAGAGTCGGCCTTCGGGCCGTCGTAGGCGACCTTCGTGCTGACGACCTCGAGCTGGGCGGCAAACAGGTCACTCTGGTCGGAGGGTCGCGCAAGGACTCAAGACGGACCGGAGGATCAGGAGCTTGCGCGGGCAGGCCCGGTCCAAGACCAGCGCGAGCGACCAGCCGTCGCAGATGCCTTTGTCGACCAGCTTAGTCTTGTCCTTGAGCCGGATCGCAGTAAGCCGAATGTGAGCGCACCATTGTCATGCTCGCGCTGGCTGATCGGACGCGCAAAGAGTGCGGAAGAGGAGACGCACGCTCCTCCTTTGAACAACAGCCAGTACTTGAGGGACGTGTGACCCTTGTGGACCGCCGCGACCGGGTGTGACGACGTCGCCTTGATCCCCGTACCGGGCTGACCATCGTCTTTGAGCGTGCCACACGCGCCAGAGGACGGGAGACGCAGGTCTTCAGCACAGGAACTAAACCGACGAAGAAAGGAAGGCGCGACTGTGAGCGCACTGGAAGATGTCAATGCGCGCCTCGTACACCTCGCCGGCGTCCTAGAGCGGATCATGCTGGCGCAAGTCGGCCAGCGCGACGCCTCTGTTTTTGTACACGACCCCCTTGAGCGGGCCGACGAACACCCTGGTCATCTCAAGACGGACCACGCGCGGCTCGCGGAAGTTTTCCTTGACGCTGTCCACCTGGCTCAGCCGCTAGCTTGCGAAGCTGTGCGAAGGGGCAGCTTCGGGGAACAGGACGCTCGCGAAGAGGTTGCCTTGAGGTTTGCAAGCCGTCAACCGCGCGTCAACGATCCGTTAGTACTCAGGCGCTGTGGCTCGCACGCAGAGGGCGAGGAGTCGCCAGCATACCGAGCGCGTCCTCACGATTTGACGTTGACGATCATACAGGACCGGGCCGTGAGGCTTCAGATGGGAGCAGAAAGGGTGAAGCTCAAGGTCGGGGCTGCAGGCTGCAGGCGACACGCAGCGCAAGGGGTCACGCGGTCAGCCAGAGCGTGTTCGGCGGCGGAGCGAGCTCGACATGCAGGGCAGCGAGGACGTACGATCTTCTGAAGTGATGAAGTGAGCTCGTCGAGGGAGAGAAGAAGTTCAGGGGAGGTTTGTCGTGCGAAGTGGTGGTCGGTGGGCTGGGCGGGTCAGGTGGACGCCCCGCCCATCGACCATTTCCTGCGACGCGTCCTCGGCCGTCGCCCCACTTGCACCACCACCGCTCCTCTAGTCAGCAAGACTTGCGCACGGACACCCACTCGACTTTTCCCTCGCTGTTGGCCTTGGAGCGCTTTTGGCCAAGTGAGCAGAGCAACCGGGTCAGTCGAGCGCAGGCAGCGTCATACCTGCTCTTTCGGTCCACGGACGCTTCACACTTCCAAGCCCTGCAAACGTTCAGCGAGGCGCGGCTGGAGCTGAGCAGCGACGTCAGCGAGGCAGAAGTGGGGAGATGTGCGCGGACGCGAGCGTGATCGCGATGGTCAGACCTCCTGACGGGAGCCAACGGGCTCGTCAAGGTAGGCGACCGCAGACCGTCTGAAAGGGCTGGGTGAGGACGTGCATACAAGAAGGGTCGGTGATCGTGGAAGGTGGAACGTCGAGACGTAAAAGGCTGAGGGCTTGTCGATTAGAACAAGGGGGAGATCGGGGATGTTGTGTGATTGAGAGGGTCAAAGGGTGAGCAGGCCGGGGCTTGTGCGTGGCGGTGAAGGGAGACGGGGGCAGAGCAGAGGACGCAGCGACTGGAGGGTAGGTGCGGAGGAGAAAGCGAGGGCGATCGACCGTGTGACGGGCGGATCGAGGTCGAAGTCGGTCGGGTGAGAGGGGAGGGAGCTTAGTGCGCGTCACCCTCGGGCTTGCGGTGGAGGAAGTCTGTCGGGGCGCAAGAAAGGATCAAGCAGGGCGTCAACGAGAGCCCTCGACCGAGCCCCCCAAGTTTAAGGGTCAGATGCGACGAAAGGCAACGGCTTAGGACGACGCACCGATGTACAGCTTGAGGCAAAGCATGTCCTCGTCCTCGGCCGTGACGCCGAGAACGTCGATCGCAAACTTTGCGCGCGGAATCTCGCGCGGGAGCTCGACCGTCTGCTCGAGCGTGTAGGTGCCCGGCTCGACGGGGCAGGTCAGGGTCGCGTTTGCGTTGTCGCTGGTGGAAGTAAGGAGGGCGGGGGGAGACGAGTCAGTCTCAGGTGGGCTGCTGCGCCCGGAGCTGCAAGGAGCTGCCGCGCGGCGAAAGAGGGGGGGGCGAAGCGCGAGATAGCGCAAAGGGGAGAAGGGCAAGGGACGCACGCCTCCTCGCAAATATCGAACCGCCGCTGGAGGAGCTTGATGAGACCGAGCTTGACGAGCACATCTGCGTAGCTACCCTCCTGCGCGCGGCCCGAACCCGATAAGCGATCGCTTGGGTCAGCAGAGAAGCAAGCGAGGACAGGCGGGCAGGAGGAGCTAAGGGGGGACGGACAGAGACGGTCGAGAGGACCTGACCAGTGGCCGTGACGGTGAGGTTCTTGCCCGGGACGGGCGGGTCAGGCGAGACTGAGATGGACTCGACCTGGACGGCGTCGGTCGGGAGACCTGGTGACGGGTGGAGAGGAAGCAACAGGTGAAACGGCGACAGGTCAGCTTCGGCGAGGCGCAGAGGTCGATAGGGCCATGCATCTAGTTGAGGACAAAGGAGACCCGCGACCAAGGACCAGCCTGGATCGCCTGCATAAGAGAGAGGGAAAGCGAAGCAGGACGTACCACAGTTGGTCCAGCTCCAGCCGCCCTCGGGCGGGCCGCCAGGGCCAGCGGCGACGTGGGGGGCCTTTGGAGGGCTAGAGAGGGCGCCGGCAGACCAGAGGGCAAGGTCGGCCAGAGTGTCTGAGCCGAGGAACGCGGCGTGGGCGGGTGCGAGCGAGAGGGCGAGAGCTGCGAGCGGGGTCGAGAGACGCATGGTGGGCAAGTGACTGGCTGGATGGGGAGAAGAGGGAAGAGCGTTGGGTGGGAGCGAGGGAGAGAGTGAGAGATGCTGCCGCTGGCTGGTGGGCCGAGACCCGCGCGTCACGCACGGTCGATCACACCCCTCAGGGACTCGCAGATGCAGTTTCACCGGTCCTCATAAGCCGCCGCCCCGACCGCCACCGCCCACCTCCTCCCACCAACAACACCCTCCCCGACCCTCCTGTTTGACCCTCACACACTCTCCCAACACCCATCCACAAAGTGCGTCTACCTCTGCTTCCCTCGCTTCTTCTTCTCTTCACGTTTGGCTGGATGCACACGCGCAGATGGGTGGAAAGGGACCGTCGGAAGGGCCGGGGATGGCTCGAGCGCAGTTCGCCACCCTCGCCCTCGATGGGGGGGGGGTCGAGAGGGGGGTGATAAGCCTTCCACCGTCGTCGCGCTCCCTCTTGGCCCTCGCAGCCGGACGGTATGCCATCCGGCGGTTATCTTTCGAGCGGTAGGGCCGCGGTGGAATCTGGATGGGCGGGTTGGCGGGCTCGACGACGGAGGGAGAGGGAGGGCACGGGTTCGAGCGAGCGAGGCCGGTGAGACCGGTCTCTGCGGTGGGGTCCCTGACGAGATGGCGAATGGGACCGTGCATCTCTTTGCCCTTACCTCTCTGTCTTTGGCACCATCCACCCGTCTTGTAAGCAGTTACAGCGCTGACCCTGACTCCGCATGACTTCTTTGTCCCAGCTCATCAGCAGCTATGCAGATCTTCGTCAAGACGCTCACCGGCAAGACGATCACCCTCGAGGTCGAGTCGTCCGACACCATCGATAACGTCAAGGCCAAGATCCAGGACAAGGAGGGCATCCCTCCTGACCAGCAGCGCCTGATCTTTGCCGGCAAGCAGTGCGTCTCTATCCTTCGCTCGTTCGCTGCGTCGCCCATCTCGCTGACCCTCGCGGTGCTCCTTCCGCATCTCGCTCCCCAGGCTCGAGGACGGCCGCACTCTGTCCGACTACAACATCCAGAAGGAGTCGACGCTGCACCTGGTCCTCCGACTTCGAGGAGGAATGCAGATCTTTGTCAAGACCCTCACCGGCAAGACCATCACGCTCGAAGTTGAGTCGTCGGACACGATCGACAACGTCAAGGCGAAAGTGCGTGCTCTGCTTATCCCGCTCCTCGCATCCACTGCCTGCCGCGATCGAGCGTTGTCGCTGACTTGCCAGCATTCTCTCTGCTGCCCTCTACGATAGATCCAGGACAAGGAGGGTATCCCGCCCGACCAGCAGCGGCTCATCTTCGCCGGCAAGCAGCTTGAGGACGGCCGCACGCTTTCTGACTACAACATCCAGAAGGAGTCGACGCTCCACCTCGTCCTTCGTCTCCGAGGAGGCATGCAGATCTTTGTCAAGACGTGCGTCCGCCTACTCTGCTCGTGCCGTCGCGCATCTGTCTCGAAAGCTCTCACTGCAGTCGCTGACTCGCTCGCCTTCGGTTTGGATCGTTTCCGCAGGCTGACCGGCAAGACGATCACGTTGGAGGTTGAGTCGTCTGACACGATCGACAATGTGAAGGCCAAGATCCAGGACAAGGAGGGCATTCCTCCTGACCAGCAGCGTCTCATCTTCGCCGGCAAGCAGTATGTCCTTCGCTGCCCGATTTCCCCCTAGCGAGACTCCGCCGCTGACCCCCGCCTCTCCCGTTTCTGCGCTGCCCCGTTCTTCAGGCTCGAGGACGGTCGCACGCTCTCCGACTACAACATTCAGAAGGAGTCGACTTTGCACCTCGTCCTCCGACTTCGAGGAGGAATGCAGATCTTCGTCAAGACGCTCACTGGCAAGACCATCACGCTCGAGGTTGAGTCTTCCGACACGATCGACAACGTCAAGGCGAAGGTCCGTGCTCCTTTCCTCGCCTGTCCGCGCTCGCTCGGTGTGTGCCGGGCCTCTGCTGACATGTTGCTACTGCTTGCCCGCTCGCTTCATCAGATCCAGGACAAGGAGGGCATTCCCCCGGACCAGCAGCGCCTGATCTTCGCCGGCAAGCAGCTCGAGGACGGCCGCACGCTTTCTGACTACAACATCCAGAAGGAGAGCACCCTGCACCTCGTCCTCCGGCTCCGCGGCGGCCAGTAGGCGGTCCATTGTCCGTCTTGCCCCCTGCGCATGCCCCGCGCTCGCTCATTCGCTGTCGCGGCCGAGTAGCGCTCGTTGTACACCCCTTGCCCACCCACCTTTTGCTCTTGATGTAGCATTGCATCAGGATCTCGTGCGCATTTGTCCGTGCTGTGTTGCTGATCGTTCTCGCGTAGACCCGCGTCCTCAAGGAGGGAAAGCACGTCGGCCAAGGATCTTTCTGACGCGTGCGGTCGGGGAACGGTGACTGAGTTCAGCGCGCACTGACCGTGCATAGTCTACTCGTGCTGTCGACCCCCTGGCGGCTTGGGAAAGGAGATTGGGCTATGCGGCTGACGAGAGACTCGAGCGTAGCGAGTGGAAAGGGGCCCGAGTGCGACGCGTCGAGGGGCAGGTCGATAGGGGGGTCTACAGCATTTGAGCCCTGCCCACCAACGACCATCCCGGCGCCAGACAAGCTTCCTTACTCTCTCTCGGGCTCTCTATCGTAAGTGCTGCCTGCTCTGCTCCTTCGCTCGTCCGTCGACGGCGATGGCTGACAGTGTGCTTTCTCGCTGCCGGCGTGCCGCAGCACCGACGTCTCCGCTCGAACGTCCCTCGCTGCTGTCCGTCCTTCTCTCCACCTCGCCTTCACATCTCGATCCCGCGGCGAGACCCAAGATGCTGGTCAATGTCAGGACGTGAGTGTCAGCTTGAGACCCTTCAGCCGTTCTTGACTTCTGCGTGCGACCTTCGAGGCTCGATGCTGACGGATCGCCTGCTGCGTACCGCTCGCCGTCGCAGCCCCCAGGGCGACCGCATCACGACTGTGTCGCTCGTTGAACCCCCCTCAGACGCTCTCGCACACAAGCGGCCGACCCAGGTCGATGCGATCAAGGAGGAGCTCCGCAAGCTATACTACGTCTGCCCGGACAAGGCCAGACTGTTCGTCGGCCAGCTCAGCCTGACGGGCCCGCTGCCCGTAGTGCGCGAGGCGGTCGTGACGGGCCAGGGCCCGGACGACCACAACGTCGCGCTCGTCGTCTTGCGCCATTCCAAGCCGTGCTTGGCCTATGGCGAGGTCTACGAGGCTCGCGTCCATGTCAGCTGGTAAGTGCGCATCCAACCGCCACTGCACGGTCCTCCTTTTAAATCAGGGGCCAAAAGCATTGCGCTCTTATGCTGACTCTCCATTCCGACCTGCACCCGTCTCGGACGCGCAGCGAGGACGGCCGCCAGGGCCTTCAGGTCACGGCTACATCGTCCGACACGGTCGCTGCCGTCAAAGCCATCATCGAGAGCGTGTACAGCGCACGCCCGACGCACGTGCAGAGACTATCGTTCCAGGGGAGACAGTGTGTTCCTCCTCCCCGCTCGGTGCTCGTCCAACTAGCCGGCGCAAGGCTGACAACACCGCTCCCTGATTCGGCTCGCCGTCCTCAGACTAAATGACAAGACCAAGCTGATTGACCAGGGCATCTGCGACGGTTCATCGCTCGAGCTCAGCTTGGGCTGGACCGCCGAGCGCAGGATCACGATCCTCCGGTCTGTCTCGCCCGTCAGCGCTCTGCGCCTTTTGCAGAGTCCCTCCGCCTGACGCTTTGATGCGCGCTCTCCAGACCGGACGGCAGCATCGTCATCGAGGTCGCGGTCGGGCCAAGCACGACGATGCGCACGATCTCGGACGAGATCAAGGCCGTCACCGGCTTGAGGCGAATTGACCAGAGTCTCTTTGTTCGCGCGCTTAGAGACGGCGAGGACGTCCCTACCGGGCCTGTCCGAGCTGGGTCGACCTGGTGGCTGCTGCCGCACCTGGACAACCCGCGCGTCTACCGCATGGACCCGCGATGCGGCTGCTGGCGCCTGTCCATCGAGACGTGCGTCTCTCTCGCGCCGTATCACCAATGATAGTGTCGCAGGCGGTGGTTCTGATCCTTGCCGTTTTCGTGCGACACTCACGTCTCTCGCCTGAGTCCTCCTGAAATCACAGGCCGCTCGGCGGATCGGTGACCGTCGTCTTCCCGCATGAGAGCGCCACGGTTGGTCGCGCGAAGAACTTGGTCGAGCCCGAGAGCTTCTCTGTCCCTGGCTCTGACGGCGAGGATGGCCTAGTCGACGACATGGTCCTCGTCAAAGACGGCAAGATGTCAATCAGCCCTAGTGTACCTCACGGCGGTCTGATGCCTGCGCCTGACCCATCTCTCTACCTCCTCTGTCCGCTTTCAGCCTCGACGACAATGTCCTGCTCGCTCACTACGGCATCCGGGGCATGGCGCGCCTGAGGATGATTCGCCGTCCGACCGGGCCGTTCACCATCTTTGTCCGCCTGTCAGCGTTTCCTCTGACCTCCGCCACCATTGTTGCTTGACTTGTAACTGACGAGCCGTAATCGCTTTGGCCCCTTTGCCCAGCCTTCCGAGCGCCTTCAGCAATTCAAAGATTGCACCTGTCAGGCTGAGCCCGTCCTGTCATGCTCTCCTTCGAGGCGACGAGGTCAAGAAGACGATTGTCGTTCTGCCGTCCGACTCCATCCAGGAGGTCATGGCTAGGATCGAGGGCAAGCTCACCGGACACCCCGCGCGCCAGCAGCGTCTGTACAGCATGGAGCTCTTGACGCCCGAGCGATGCTTCAACCATGTCGACCGTTTCGCCGCGCAGCTCGAGGACCTCAGCATGACGGTCGAAGACTACGGCCTGCAGGCCAACTCGACGCTCGAGCTTCTTCACGTCCAGCCTAGCGGTGGCATGCACGTCCTTCTCCACGTCGGCGCCCACGAGAAAGGCCCTGCCCAGACATTGTCGTTTGAGTTTAGGCCGTCCGATACGATCGCCGATGTCAAGCTCGCCGTCCAGCAGCGCAAGCAGATTCCCATTGAGTGGCAGAGCATTTCGTTCCGCGGTCAGTCGGTCGACGGCGCCAGTAGGGACAGCCTCGCTGGACTCGGCGTCAAGGACGGTTCATCGCTTGCGCTTACGGTCGAGCCGCCCGCGGAAAGACCGGCCGCCGGAGCCTTCGAAGGCATCAAGGGTTCGATGCAGATTTACATCTTGAAGTGCGTCCTTTTATGCTCCACCAACAGCTACGTTGAATTCTGCGCTGACGCAGCTCCATTCTCGCCAGGATGACGGGCAAGTCGATCCCCCTCAAGGTCGAGCCGTTTGAATACATCGACAACGTCAAGGCCATGATCGAGGAAAGGGAGGACATTCCTTCTGAACATTTGCGCCTGATCTTTGCCGGCGAGCAGTGCGTCTCCCTCTTGCCCTGCGATCGTTCGCTGCGTTTCGTCCACCTCGCTGACCCCTCGCGGTGCTCCTTCCGCATCTGGTTCTCCAGGCTCGAGGACTACCGCACCCTGTCCGACTACAACATCCAGGACGGGTGCACAATCGCTCTCGTCCACCGCCTCAGGGGCACCTGAACGTCCTCGGATCTCGATCGCCCGTCGCCTCGCTGGCCCGTTCACTCGACCGGACTTTGCAGTCTCTCTCCTTTCGGGTTACCACTTCTTCGCGCATGCATGACCTTGCTTTCCATGTCTTTTGATATCTCTTGAGCGCGGCCATTCTGTCTGCCAGCTCAGCGACAGTTTGGCAGTCTACGATTGCAGCAGCAGCGCCGGCCTCGGTCGGAGTCAAGGTTATCACATGCAGATCGTGCCGAAGTCCGGGTCGTCGTCGAAGAAGCGCTCGAGGGCGGGGAAGAGGCCGTCTGCGGCAAGGATAGGTGGGACGGTCAGCCGATGCCGCAGGAGGAAAAGGGGGAGAGAACGGGGAGATGAGCGTCGACGAGTTGACTCACGCGTTTTCGCCCAGTCGGATGCGAACGCAAGCGGGACCCTGTGATTGCGGCGAAGGGGGGTGCGAGGTCGGTCGTCAGCGCAGGTGGCTCGACATGCTAGCGAGCGCGAAGGAAAGGGAAGAAGAGGGGGGGGGGGGCGGGACGAGCTCGCGCACCAGGTGCCGTGCAGGACTTCGGGTCCGCGCGTGAGGGTCAGATGGTCGCGCGGCGCAGAACGCAGAGCGCTGCGGAGCTGCCGGCCCTTCTTGACGTTTGCAAGCTGGCCAGGACGGGAGGAGGGGGAGAAAGGTCAGAGAGACGGGCCGAGGTGCGTGGGCGCGCTCTCATGGGCTTTGCTTGTCGAAAGGGCGTACCTTGAGCAGCGGGGTCATGTTGGCAAGGCTGCGAGCGCGTCCGAGTTGTTTTTCCGCCGTCAGCGTTGGGCAGAGTCGTCGGGACCCATGCGAGGCGAGGGGGGACGCACGGGAAGGTAGCGGTTGCGTCGGTCCGGGCGATCGTTACGCCCGAGACGACGCCGGTCAGGAGCGAGCACGGGTGGTCGTTCTGCCAGGCGCCAACGGAGATGAGCAATGTCGGGTGGTCAGCGTGGATGGTCCGGCCGTCCGTACGATGGCTCGCGATGAGGCGAGGAAGAGCGAAGGCTCACCTTGAGCGCCAGCGTGTCTAGCTCCCAATCGTCCGTCGGGTCCAGCCGCCTGCGTTTTGCCCTCCGCCGCCCGTCGACGCCGTCTTTTCGCTGCCCCTCGTCCTCGTCCTCGTCCTCGTCCTCCGAGAACAGCGCGGCGACTCCGTTGGCGTTGGCGAGGCGCTCAGCGCGCTTGCGGTTGAGGTACTTGACCTTGTCCTTCTCCCGCAGCCTGCCGTACAGCAGCCGCTCAGCCGGCAAGAGAGTCTTGAGCAGCTGACCTTCGTCCTCGGACCCGTCGCTGTCGGACACAAAGTCGACCTGGTGGTCGGCCTGGCCGACGCCGGCGCCCGCGGGGGGCGCAGGGAGGGCGCAGATGGAGGCGTGCAAGGCACAGGCAAACGCGTCAAACGCCCGGTCCGGGTCCGGCGCCGACGGGTTGAACGCCCGCGGGCGGTTGGGCCACGGGGCGTCGTACAGCGCGAGATGGCGCCGAGCGCGGTCCACGTCGGGCAGGCAGGGGAACGACGAGGTTCCTGAGCTGGCGGTCGATGACGCCGAGCCGAACGACTGGAGGAAGGGGTTGACGAGCGGGCGAGTAGGGTTGGACGCGGCGGCCCGTTGGAGCTTGAGGCGCCGTCCACTGGTGGCTCCTGCTGGGGGCAAGGGAGTGTCGTCGTTTGAAGTCGAGTCGGACGGCTCGGCAGAGGCCGAAGAGGAAGGCCCAGCGGCAAAGTAGCCCTGGCAGCGCTGCTCGCACGTCAGGCAGAGACATTCCTGGAACGGGCGGGAGGTCGCGAATGGCGCACGGCAAAGCGACGGAGACGCGTCAGGAACTCGGGCGGCAGCAGGGGGAAGCAGAGAAAGAAAGGAATGGCCGCACGCTGTTGGCAGGCCCAAAGTAGTCGGCGCCGCTGTGGCGTGCAAGCGAAGGAGGAGAGGGGGGGGGGGGTGGAGCGTCAGCCTCTCCTTCCGCCAGCTGCGCGCGCCTTTCGAAGAGAGAGCAGGCAAACGCAACTAGTAGGTCGTGAGCTCCTCGCCGAGCCCAATGTCGCGCAGGGCGGCAAAGCTGATGTACTTTCCGCTCTCGACGGCCTTGAGGTCGACGTTTGGGTCGCAGTCGTGCTGTTTGCGTCGTCGTCGACGGCGTGCGCCACGGCAGGGGGAGAGGGAGTGTAAGGAGGGGTGAGGTTCAGTCTCGAGATGGAGGGACGCGCGAGGAAGAGAGGAGGGAGGGATGGGCGGGGGGGGGGGGGGGGAAAGCCGACCGCACGTTGACGAACCGGGCCGGGCCGAGAAAGATGACGTGCCCTTTGAGCCTGGTCGAGCGGACGGTCGAAAAGTCGCGCAGGGCCCTGCCGACCGGCAAGGCTTCGACCGCCGCCGACGACGACGCTGCCGGCGGGGAAACCTCTGCAGGCTCGTCGACCGCCAGACCGTCAGCGGTCGACGCTGCAACCGCCGCTGTGTCCGCTTGCGCCGCCACCGCCGCCGCCGCTCGGACCATCTCGCTGTCGACCCCGCTCATCTCAGCCTCCTCCGCGATCGACAGCGGGGCGAGCCCGCCGCGCAACTCGGCTGCGAGCTCGTCCCCTCTGCCGATCGGGGCGGTCGCGTAGACGGCGAGCTCCGTCTTGCCCGTCACCTGGGCGTAGCGGGGGGTTCGGCCGACTTCGACTCGGCTGGGTCCGAGGGGGAGGGTGACGTTGGTTTAGCGAGAGCGAGAGGGAAACCCAGGTGGTATGTCGAGGGGAGGGGGAAGGGGCCGGGTGCGAGTGCTGTGATGTGCGGATGAGAGGACGGGAAAGGAGGGGTAGAAGGGGGGAAACGGACCTGCGCTGAAGATACATTTGCAAGTAGAGCGTTGCCTGCCTGCTCCCCTTCCACGCAGATCGATTGAACGAGTAGCGCGTCAGCTTGCCCTCGCAAGAGTTGGCGGTGACAGTACGCAGGGAGCAACGACAAGGGAGGAAATGGGGTGGGGTGGGGGCTTGTGGGAAAGGGGGGGGGGGGGGAGACGCACGATCGGAACCGGTTGACTTGCTCGTCCGTCTTTGGCTGGAGGTAGTGCTTGACCGTCTCGAGCCTGCGTAGGAAGGTCGAGCCGTCGGGCCCGCGTCAGCTTTGTGCGTCGTTGCCGAGGGGGAGGAGGAGGAGGAGGAGGAAGTAGGGAAGGAGGGAAATGAAGGGGCAACGGACGCGAGGAGCCTGGCGAGACCTTGGTCGGCTTTCGACGCGCGGCAGACGGACTGGTCTCGGCGCGCGAGCCCGGGGTCGGACGGACAGCGTGAGCGGGGAATCGCGAGAGACGGAAGTGTGAGGGCCGGCGAGGGAGGGGGGTGGGTGAGTGCGGGAGGAAAGGCAAGCGCAGCGGGATCCGAGCAGAGTAGCGGCCAGGAGGGACCAGCGACGTACCTCCCTGACGAGCGCCTCGACCGCTCGACGGTCGTACGCGGGCGAGACGTACCGGGCGTTGCACTTGTGCACGCCGACTGTGACGGGCCGGATTGGGGGGGGGGAGAGAGGGGAGAGGTGGGGCATCAGGGAGAGACGAGAGAGGAGGACAGGGAGCGAGGTGAAGGGGGGGGGGCCGAAGGAGGGGAGGCAGGATGGGGAAGGAACGTCAACGTACGGCGAGCGTTGAGAGGGAGGCCGAGGGTGTCCTGCCGCCAACCCACGCCGACCTCTCAGCCCATCAGCGGCCCGTCCCGCTGGAAGCGGCGAGGAGCGGGTGGTGACGACAAGGAGGGGTAGGGGGGAAGCAAATGGGACGCACGACGAGCAAGTCCGAGAGGAGGTCGTCGTCCGCCTTGAGGTCGGCTGGCGAGGCGTACGAGGTTGAGCTGCGCATGGGGTTTGGGTCTCGGTCGGTCGGTCGGTCGGGGGCTGGGTGGGACGTTGGACCCGTCGTCCTATCCCTCACTTTGCTCGCTCGTGGGTCGCTGTCGTCCGCTGGTATCGAGCCTTGGCAGGCCGCCTGATGGACCTCTGGAGGTGAGGAGAGGGGACGAGGGGAGGGAAAGGGGGGGGGGGGGACGCGTCGTTCGACCTGGACGACCTGATCGAGGCAGCGCTGCAAGTCGCGCGACCGTCCGTCCAGAGCTCTCTCTCTCTCTGTCTCTACCCCAGCTGGCAGCTGGGCCACGCGTGGCAGACAGACAGGACGAGGGAGCTGGCAGGCTGAGTCGTATGCGCGTGCGTGCGCGCCGAGACGAGAGGATGGCAAAGTCGGGGCGGGTGGGATGGGATGGGATAGGATGGGAGGGAAGGAGGCGGGCGTTAAGGGGGCTCCGCAGCAAGCCAGCCCGCCCGCTGCCCCTCCTTGGTTTCCATCTCCTCGCTGCATCGTCAACCCCCCTTCCCTCTTCCTCACTGCTTTGCACATCGATCCACGTCCAACAACAGCCTTCTCTCACCTGGTGCACGGCCCGCCCCCTTTGGCTCGGCTCGTTGTCCCTCCCTCCCTCTCTCTCGCGCCCGCGCGCACAGCTCAGCCCACCAGCCCACCAGTGCGAAAAAGCGCACCCCAAAGCGACCAGGAAAGAAAAAAAGCACCCAGCAGCGAACCGGAATACAACAACCTCCTTCCCCCCCCCCCCCCCTCTTGGCAAGAGGTTTGCATCCTCCCCTCCCCTTCCCCGGCGCGCGCCTCTCTCCTCCCCCAACGCGCCCACCCACACCACCACCCCGCACGCAGCCCCACTTCACTTCCTCGCAAACGTGACGCGCATCGGCTCCCCCTTGCCCTCCTTGCCCCCGACGAGGTGGTCGTTGAGCCCCTCGCGCGCCGCCGCCGACGACCCCTCGTCGGCGTAGTCGACAAAGGCAATGTCCTTGCGGGCGGCGATCGTCCGCACGGCCACGAGGTTGGCGTACCTTGTTGGCCGGGGTGGGTTGGGCGGGTTGCCGAGGGAGGGAAGGAAGGAAGGAAGGAAGGAAGGAGGGAGGGAGAAAGCTGGATCAGCAAGGGAAACGCCGACCGAGGGAAGGACAAGCCAAGGGGGGGGGGGCAGGCCAACGAGGGGGGTAGACAGAGAGAAAACCCGAAAAAAAAACCCACTTTCCAAAGAGCTCCTCGAGCTCAGCCTTGCCGACCCCGTCGACCAAGTTCTGGACGAACAGCGTCGCGTTAGGCGGGAGCACCTCGTCCGCCAGCCCCACCGCCGCCGCCGACGACGACGATAGCGCCGACTTGACCGCGGAGGCGGAGGCGAGGGAGGGGTCCAAGGCGAGCTTGCGCTTCAACGCCTCCTTTTGCGAGAGCGGGTTGTCGTACCGTGTTTTCTCTGGGTGCGGTTGGGGGTCGGTTTGGGGTTTGGGTTTGGCGGGTTTTTTTTGGAAGGGGGGGGGGGGGGGGGGGGGGGGGAGGGGACAGAGGAAGGGAGAGGAGGGGAGGGAGTCAGTTTCTTTTTTTCAATGCGTTTCTCGATGTGTTGGCTGAGGTGGGGAGAGGGAGGGAGGGAGGAGGGACATCAAGGGCTTGAGAGCAAGGATGGCAAGGGGCAAGGGCCAAGACCCCCCCGACCGGGTACTGGGGAGGGACTGACTCTTGTGCGCCTTGCGCTCGGCCAGATGGGCCTCGAGCCCCGCGACGTCGTCGAGCTTGCGGACGACGGCGTCGGACCGGGTGGTGGCGAAGGCTATCCGCTGGTTGGGGTGGGGTCAAGCGTGCGTGCGTGCGTGTTGAGCGGGGAGGGGGGGGGGGGGGGGGGGGGGGGGGGGGGGGAGGGGGGGGGGGGAGGGGGGGGAGGGAGGGGGGGGGGGGGGGGGGGGGGGGGGGGGGGGGGGGGGGGGGGGGGGGGGGGGGGGGGGGGGGGGAAGGTCAGCCTAGAGAGCGAAGGACACGCCCGCCGCCGTCGCGCGGCGGTTTGGGAGAGGGAGACGTCGGGAGATCGCACAGTGAGGTCGGGCTCGGAGAGGAACGCGAGAAAGCGGGTGCGGATCAGGTCCTTCTCGGCGTCGGGGACGGTGCTGTCGGGCGGGCGGGCGGGCGGGCGGGCGGTAGGGCGAGGGACGGGTGAGTTGGGGAGGCGGGCGGGGCAGAGAGGGGGAGAGGGGGAGAGGGGAAGAAGCGAGGGTCGAGCGTCAGCTGCAGGCGGGTGGACGAGTAGGAAGGAGAGGGGGGTGGGGTGGGGGTGCTCAGGGTTGAAGGCCGCCAACGCGAGGCGCGTTTCAGAGCGAACCCCGAGGGCGGCGATGGTTCGCCAGGTAGGGCTGGCTCGCCAAGCGCAGGCCAAGCAAGAAGCCAGGAGAGGGCAAGAGTGACGGGCAGATGAGAGAGAGAGAGAGGGACGGACGACTTGGCCCGCCACCTGCTGACCATCTCGTTCTTGAGGACGAGGCTGGCGAGCAGGCGCAGGTCGCGCGGGTGGGCGCGGTCGAGGGCGATCTGGTGGAGGGCGTCGTAGAAGCCTGCTGGGTGGGGTGGGAGGGTGAGCGGGAGGGCAGGCAGGCAGGCAGAGAGAGAGAGGGCAGGCAGGGACGGACCGGCGGTCGAGTAGAGGTGTTGGAGCTGGAGGGTGTGAAGGGCGAGTTGGGGCGGGGTCGCAGGCTGACAGAGACAGCCCAGCAGGGCGACCAGTCGTTGTTGCATGGTGGGGGGGGGATGGATGGTGGCTGACGACGCTGCTGCAGAGGGACCAGAGAGGGGACTGACTGACGGGCCAGAGGGATGGATGGTGGCTGACCGACACACTGACGACGCTGCAGAGGGAGGGACTGACCGACTGACGACGCTGCTGAAGGGCAGAGGGAGACCTGTCGTCGGTTTGCCTCCGATCGAGCCCCCTCCACCCTGGGTGACCCCCCAGCAAGAGTTTCTCTCGTCTGACCGACCGACTGCCCTCTGCCACCGCCTGTCCCCGCCATGGCTCCCACCTTGCAGCCCCCGCTCCACCTCGCCTCGTTTGCTGCCGACCACCTCCACCTCGGTCAGGTGATCGCCCACCCTCAGCTCGCCCTCGCCGTCGACGGCCAAGGCCTCTGGCGTTACGACGTTCGTGCTCCCCGTCTCTGCATCCCTCCACCGAGAGTTGACCTGTCCCCCACCCCCCACCCGCAGACCGAGACGCTCCACCCAACCTGGTCCTTCACCGTCCCGCCTTCGACGACCTTCCCTTGCCCCCCTCTCACCCTCGCCCTCCCCTCACCCGCCGCCTCTGCGAGGTCCCGCTCAACGACAGCAGCAGCAGCACCAGCCGAGCTCATCACCCTCGCTCCTGCCTCTCCCTCCCCGACCTTGCACGAGCTCTGGGCTCTGCGCTCCCCTGCTGCTGCTGCTGCTGCTGCCTCTGCCTCGAACAGAGACGTCGGCAGCGGTGACAGTGTCAAGGAGGTGGTCGGCGGATTGCCCAAGGACCGCAAGGTCGTGGGCGTTTACCCTGTTGGGGGAGGAGGAGGGTCGGAGGATGGATCCCCGCCGACGACGACGACTTGGGCCCTCGCGATCGCCACCGTCAGCCCTACCGCCGGCGGCGGGGGAGGCAAGGCCAAGGGCAAGGGGAGGGACTACTTTGCGCTCCCACTCGCTCACTCGTCGACAACGGTCAGCAGCAGCGGTCACTCGCTCGCCCTTGTCCCTCTCCCCCTCACTTTGCCTTCTCCCCCCTCGTCCTCCTCCTCCTCCTCCTCGGTCGAGCCCTTCCCGACCGACTCTCCCATCGTCCACACCTCGACCCACCCTTCGACCGTCTTCCCCACCCTCTTCCTCCCGTCCCCTTCGACGACCCCCAACGGCGGCGGCAGCGGCGGGCCCGGGGAGGCCTCGTCGACGGTCCTGCTCGAGCTGACCGCCTCGGGCTGGCTGAGGCTTTCGCTCGTCCGCCTCCCTCGAGGAGGAGGAGGAGGAGGAGGAGGAGGAGGGGCGACCGGGCGGATGACCGCCGTCAAAGGCGCGCTCGAGGTCCGCGCCGTCGTCCATGGACCGAGCTCGTGGGGCTCGGCAGCAGCTGGAGGGTGGGAGAAGGGTGAGGTGATCCAGCAGGCCGTCGTCGTGGAGGGTCGGGATGGCTCGGGTGGGCTCCTTCAGGTCCTCAGTGCGTTTGCTTCCCCCACCTTGCCCCCCCCCCCCCAAACTCTCTCCTTGCCGGCCTTCTTCGCTTCGGACGTCACACGTCGCACGTCACTGATCCCCAACCCTTTTGCCCCGGAACGACAACCTCCCCCCCTCCCCGCCTCGACTCCACCCCTTCCGCTTCTCGCCACCGGCGGTCCCCAATCTCAAAAGCCGACCGGGCGCACCTGCACACCCTCGCGTTCTCGACCCTCTCCCCCTCGTCCTCTGCCTCGCCCACGCCCACTTCCTCGGCGGCTGTCAGCCTTGTCGGCCCGAGCGGCGGCGGAGGAGGGGGAGGAGGAGGCCCGCTGGCGATTCGCCTCGCCCCGCCTTACGCCCTCTCCCAAGCGGGACCTTACACCCTCCTGCTGACCCTCGCCCAACTGCACGTCCTCTCGCCAACCTACGGCTCCTCGGTCGTCGGCTCCTCGACCCTCCCACCCTCGCTCGCCCAGGCCGTCGCGCTCTCCCGAGGAGGAGGAGGAGGAGGAGGAGGAGGAGGCAAGGTGGCGTTCGTCGGACGCAAGGCGGACAAGGTGGGCGTTTGGGTCGGTCAGGTCGACGGAGGGAGGGACGGAGGGTCCGTCGCAGAGGTGCTCTTCACCAAGGCTCAGACGGCGGCCGTCCTCGGTCCCGTCGTCAGTTTCGGCGGCGGCGGCGGCACTTCCGGTCATCCTCCCGGCCCGTCGTCGTCGTCGTCGTCGCCAGCAAGCACAGACGAGGTGTCGCCGCCGCCCAAGTCGAGCACGACAGCAGCAGCAGCAGCAGCAGCAGCAGGGGGGGCGGGTCAGCGAACCTCGTCGGTCGCCAAGGCAGCTCACTTTGAGGGCCTGCTGGCTAAGCGCGACTGGTCGGCCTTGCTCGCGCTCGTGACCCCCCTGACGGCCCTGCCTGCGACCCAGCTGGTCAAGCTCCTCCAGCTCCACTTTACGACGACGACGCCGGCGATCCTCAAGCCCTCGGAAGGCGGCGGCGGTGGTAGTGGTGGTGGTGGTGGTGGGGGAGGGGGAGGGGGAGGGGGAGAGGGAGGGGGTCCAGAGCTGACGAAAGCCCGCCTGCTCGCCACCTTCGTCAAGGTGGTCCGGCCCGACGGCGAGTGGAAGGCGGCGCTCGCGGCGCTCGACCCGACCGTCGTGGGTGAGGTGCTCGAGCTGCTCGGGGGGTGGGTGGCGGAGCTGGGCGAGGTGGGCAAGCAGGCGGAGTGGGAGGGCGTCGGCAAGGGTCTGCCTGGGCTTGGAGAGGTAAGGTCCTTGGGCTTCTCCGTCTGATCTGACTCCTCTGTCTTCCCCCCCCCCTCCTCCCCCCCTCTCTTGAAGACGAGAACTGACGCGCCCCTTTCCCCCGCACCCCGCCACCCCCCCGCTTAACTTCCCTGCTTTCTTTCCCTTCCTTCGCTCCCGGACGGACGGACGGACGTCGACAACCCCCACCAACCCCAGCTCATCCCCCTCCTGACGCTGCTGCTCGACACGCACCTTTCCCTGATCCTCTCCACCCCCTCGTTGACAGCGCACCTCGGGCCCCTCGCCCTCGCCCTCCGGACCCACATCCGCACGCAGCGCGACCTCGTCGACGCCGCTTGCGTCCTCGACGGCACGCGCCGGGTCGTCAGGGCGGCTGAGCGGGCGCGGGGGAGCGAGAGGAAGGTCGGGCCGACGGCGGCTGTCGGGGGAGGAGGGAGGAGGAGGAACAAAGCCGCTGCCGGCAAGGACGAGTGGAAAGGCGTCTATCGGGTCGAGGAGTTCGTCCTCTAGGGAAACACTACCCCCCTTGCCCCTCTTGCTGGCTCCCTCCCTCTCGCTCCTTGATGCTTCACCCCCCCCCCCCAAAAAAAAAGAGAAAGACTCTGGTCGCCTCCCGTTCTACATGGCTCTCTCGGTGGATCCAGCTCTCGACAGAACTCGACAGAAGGGGACCAAGGGGGCGCAGGTGAGGAAGAGGTGGAGGGGCCGGCCAGAGTTTGTAAGTGTGTGTGTGCGTGTGTGAAGGAGGGAGGGGGGAAGACGCATGCCCATCCAATCTCTGCCCAGCGGAGCCGGTCGAGGTGGCTCGCCCGCGCGCTCGCTCCCTACTCGTCGTCCTCGTCCCGGCGCTACAAGGGCAAACAGACGACGCGGGCAAGAAAGGGGGGGGGGGGGAAGGGGGGAGGTGTCGGTCGTCAGTGCTTGGGAACGGTCTCGCGGGCGGAACGGGGGGATATAAGGCGAAAGGAGACGAGGAGGGGGGCCTGCCGAGCGCTCGAAGAAGCAACAAAGAGGTTTGGATCGGGAGGAGGGGGGGGGGGCAAGGCGCAAGGCAAGAGAAGAAGAAAGGGGACAGGGGAGAAGGAAAAGAGGGAGACGAAAGGGGGGGGGGGGGGTCGGTCAACGAACGTCTCGTATGCGCCGGCCGTGCTCGTCCTCGTCGTCTGCCCGCTCGCGCTTCTGCGTGCCCTCGTGCACTGATGGGTGTGGGTTGCCGACGACCGACCGACGGAAGAATATCGGGAGGGGCGCACGGTTCGCGCGTCACGTCAAGAGATGGGAGAAGGTCAGCCGGTGCAGAGCCAACGCGCGACGAGGCGGCCGGGGGTTAAAAAGTAGATGAAGGAGGAGGAGGAGGAGGAGGAGGAGGAGGAGGAGGAGGAGGAGGAGGAGGAGGAAATGACGCACTCCTCTCCGCGCCCTCTCCAACCGGCACCTCCCCACCTCCCAGCCCCGTCCCCCCGACGCCCGCGTAAACCTGGTACTGCAGCTCCTCGCGCGCCCGGTCCTGGGCCTGCTGCTCGAGCAGCGCACGCTGGTGGCCCCACCCGCCCCGGCCGGAATCGTACTCTTGACGGAACTCGTCGCGGACCTTTGGGCGGGTGGTTCGAGGGAGGGTTTGAGTACGGTTCGAGGGGGAGGGGGTTGACGTCAGCGTTCGGAGTCGGGAACTAGCAAGGGGGGGGTGGGGCATGCGCGGATAGAATGGGAGGGAAGAGACTGATGGGAAGACGGGACATATGCGCCCCGTCCAGAGCTGCGTTCCCCCTCAGGCCTTTCAGTTGCGAGAGGGGGAGAGGAAAATGCGAGCCGGGGGCGCCTCGGCTGAGCATCGGCCACGAACGAGCCTTATTTCCCTCAGTCGACCCCGACCCTCTTCAAGTGATGAAGCGCAAGAAGAACGGACGGAACAGTGGGGGGGGGGGGAAGGGCACGCACCTGACCGCCATTCTTGCCCCTGCCAAATTGCCTGCCTTCGCGGTATCCCGGGTCCAGGTCGCACCTGATGACGCGCTCGTCGAGCTTCGACCCTGAGATGTAGCGCATCGAGGCGAGCGCCTCGGCGTGCGTGTAGAACTCGACGAAGCAGAAGCCGCAGGGAGTCCTGTCGGCGCCGGATGTGAGGGAGAAGGGAGGGGGGGGGGGGTCGGGTCAGCGGTGGAGGGGAGGAGACAGACTCCCGAGCGAGCCACCGCACGGGAAGGGGCAGGAGAGAGCGCAACTTGTTGTGCCTGTCGAGACCCATGATGATGCGCTTCAGTCCACCACCGTCGAGAGGCTGGCTACATCTGCTGAACACTGCAAGTGAGGTCGGGGGGGGGGGGATGGAGACCGGAGCCCAGTGCCTCGTGCATCAGCCGAGCTCCGGGGCGAGGTCGAGGACGGGGAGGGGGTGAGGTTGGACGGACTCTCGTAGATCTGCTGCTCGGTCGTGTAGAACGACAGGTTGCCGACGTACAGCGTCGTCGACTGGGACAGGAGCGACCGCTCGCGCTGGCGATCATACTGCCGGGACCAAGGTCGCAGTGGAGTCAGCCCTTCGGGTGCGGCTGGGCCAAGAGGGACTCGAGGGCGGACGGACCGAGGACTGCGAGTCGCGGTAGGTCGACGGCTTGTCCAAGGGTGCGACGATGTGCGACATGGGGTCAGACTGCTGCCTCTTGGACTGTGGCTGCCGGGGTGTGGGGAGACCTGGTTGCTGTCGTCGTTGCTGGCCAACGCGTCTGCTCAACCTCGAGTGGGCCTCCCTTCCCCGCAGCCCAGCCCTCAAGCAACCCTCACGCTCCCTGCCTTGCCCTCCCCCTCTGTTCGTCGTCGCTCTCCAGCTCCTCCGACACGCGGACCAAACGGCAGCCAGCTCCAGTACCATGTCGGCTCGCTCGTCGGTCCCCAAGGGGGCGCTCAAGGCCGACTCGCCTTTCGCGCTCCTGATGAAGGTCATCGACCAGATCCACAGCCCGCAAGTCGCGTTTGACCCAGCGGCCGGGCACGATCTCGCCCGGCTCGCGACCAACAACAACCTGCTGCAGGGCCTGCAGGAGCAGCTCCAGGTAAAGCTTTGAACTCCCGTCGAGTCGTCCTTGAGGATTGGGGCTGACGCTGACCTTCCCTTTCTCCGGGCGCTCGCCCAGGCGGGCTCGGCCGCCTCGTCGAGAGACCTCGTCAACGCGGCGTGCGACCCGAGCACGGTCCTGGCCGAGGTGCGCGAGTTCTGGATCGCTTACCTCGACGAGACGCGCCTGTTCGACGTCGACGACTGGTGGTCCAATTGGACGTACGGCCTGCGGACTTGGAAGTGCGTCCTCAGCCCCTTGCGAGCTTCCTTCGCAACCTTGGACTCCCCTCCCCTCTCACGCTAATCGTCGTGTGCGCCGCACGCCTGCTCAGAGCGCTGTACGCCGCCTTTCTCTGTCCGGTCGGGCACAAGTACGCCATTCTGCTGTCGGTCCTGTCGAAGCGTCTCGTCCACGTTGCCAATCAGGTGCGTCTCCTTTGCCCTTGCCTGCCCGTGCCGCCGCCCGTAGCTCCCGCGCCTGACCCCCCCCCCCTCCTCGCTCACCCGTCTCGCAGCAAGACACCGACGTCACGTGCCGCCAGGCGATGAACGAGTTCTACCAGCCAATACGAGACGCCATGACGCAGGCGCTTAAAGACACGTGCGTGTCGGCCTTCTCCTGGGTCACCCTTTTCCCCCCGCGCGCGCACCCCTCGCGCTGATCACTCGCTCGTCTCGCAACTCACCTGCCCTCCATCGCGCACAGGTCGACCAAGCTCTCGACCCGCAGAGACGCCCTCTTTGGCCTGTCCATCACTCTGTTCCGCATCTTCTTCCACCTGCAGACGCACCAGCTGTCGGCCCAGATCGTCCAGCTCATCCGCCCCCACCTGCACAAGCTCGGCGCGTCGTACGAGCACGACGGCAAGAAACGCCGCTTGTACAGCCGAGCTGACGAGGTCGAGTTCCGCTACCTACTTGGCGTATACTACCTCGGCCAGCGGCGCATTCCTGAGGTCCGTCAATGTGCTCCCTCTCGACGCCACTTCCTCTAGCTGCCTTCCCCCTTCTGACGCCTGCTGCGAGCCTTCCGACGGACAGGCCCATAAGGAGTTCGAGCGGTCGTTCAACTTGTGCTCGCACAAGGTATCGTTCAAGAACCGCCGACTCATCCTGATCCGGCTGGTGACGACCTCGCTCCTGCTCGGGATCCTGCCGGCCTCGGGGCTGCTCCAGGCGTTTGGGCTGTACGACATGTTTCGGCCGGTCGCGTACGGGATCCAGCACGGCGACCTCGACACGTTTCGCGAGGCGCTCGGCGACGGGACTGCGCCGTTTGCGCTCGAGAGGGCAGAGTGGTTCAGGATGCACAAGGTGCTTGGGATCCTGCGCGAGAAGGGCGAGGTGCTTGTCTGGCGGAGCTTGTTGCGCAAGACGTCGGTCCCCGCTTTGCTTTGTGCTTTGCTGGCTGCTCGTCCTCCGTCGGGACTGACCGAGAACGTTCTCCTGCCTCGCCCTCGCAGACTCGTCCTCCACCGGCAAATCCACCACATCACCTCGGACCGGGCAACGCTGCCCATCGCCGAGTTCCTGACGGCCCTGCGGTTCGTCAACTCGGACCCATCGTACGACATGCAAGACGCAGAGTGCATCTGCGTCTCGCTCCTTGACCAGGTCCGTCGCTCAGCCATCGCCTCTTGTCTGCGCTGCTCGAGAGCCCGGCGCGCTGATTCAGAGCCCACGGACGCGCGCCTGAGCAGGGCTTCGTGCGCGCGTACATCGTCCACTCGAGCCAGACGCTGGTGTTTTCAAAGGAGGCCGACATGGGCTTCCCGCCGATAGCCAAGGTCCGGATGCGATGACACTCTCCCCTGCGTTCCTCTTGCTGCTGCTGCTGCTGCGCCTCCCCCGCCATCGGCGAACAAAGTGGGAAAGGGGATGTATTACACGATCTCCGCATGCGTGCGAGTCCAGCGAGAGGGAGCTTGAGGGGAGAGAGCGTTGCAGATCTAACATGCGTCGGACATTCTAGGATGAAAGGAGTTTGCTGACGCGCGCGGGGAGCGACCTGGATTCCGTCTACTTCTTGTTGGCTTGGATCGAGAGGTACGTGTTCCAAGGGCTGCAGAGGCGAAGCGTCGCGGTAGCAGCAGCGGAGAGGGGTGTGAGCACAGTGCGCGTCGATCCTCAAGGTGAAGGATGGGAGCGTCAGACCGCACATGTTGACGAGGTTGATCGTCAGGAGCCGGTAGGCAGGCGGGACGACCGAGAAGTTGACGAGCTGGGTCGGGATGAAGACGCCCCAGTTGGCCTTGAGCGTCGGCACGAGGTCCTGAAGTGCGCGTGCGATGTTGGTCAAACGGGGGGGGGGGGTCAGGGTGTTAGCAAGATGCGCGCAAGCAGGCCAGGTGCGGTCCCGCGCACGAGCCGATGGTTGCAGCAGGAGAAGGAGACGGACGTTGCGCAGCTTGTGCTTGACGCTCGAGAGGTCCTTGCCCTCGGTCATGGCCATGAACGTAAAGAAGCCGGTAACGACGACGGGTGCGCACGCAAACTGGTCGAGCGCGACCCGAGCAGCCGTTGTCGTCAGCTGGCCGCCGAGGTTGACCTTTTGAAGCACCTTGAACCACTGGGTGATGGCCGGCGCGAACAACCCCCCGCCCCAAACGACGATCCGGCCCGTGCGGACGAGGTCGTGGTTGCTGCCCTGCAATCAGCGCGCTCCCAGCAGCAGCAATGAACGATGCCATGTCAGCGATAGAGCAGGTTCGTCTGGATAGCTGAGCGAAAGATGCCACGCACCTTCTTCTCGACGAATTGCTGAGCGATGCAGTCGCCCGTCGCGAACAGGGCCTGTCGACGGACAACAACGCGCGACGTCATTGGGGGCGAAAAGCGTCAGGGCGCACGCGCGCGCAGGGCAGAGATGGCGAAGAGACGCACGGCGGCCGAGACCGAGTTGCCGAGCATGGGCGAGCGGGCAAGGAAGCGCTGGTACGAGGCGAGGAGGGCGGCCATTGTTGAGGAAAGTTTAAAGTGAGGGTTGGGAGAGAGAGACCCGGGCGAGGAGGAACAGGCTGGGCGAGTTGTCGCCTGCCGGCGTCCGGCTCGCGGGCAGGGCCGATTGGCCCGCCCGGCCGAGGATGTCAAGAACCCCTTAGACGGCGATTGGAGGGGTTTTTACTTGAAATCTTGCGCTTCGGCTATTGCCCCGCGTCACAGCCTCCACACTCGCCCGCACGGTCGACGTCCTGGTGAGCCTCTCTGCCTGTGCCCTGTCCAGTCGACCACGACACAAGCTCGCCTGCCCAACCATGCCCTCGGTCCGCTTCACCAATCACACTTCGGAAAAGATCAACGTCAGCCTCAAGCAGCTCACTGGTACGCTGTTTTCCCTTCAGCGTCGACGAGCCACAGGTGGCACGCGGGCTGACTCGCCCTTCTGTCCACCCTCGCTCGTCCAGCCCTGCACTTTGAGGTGAGCTCTCTGGCATCAGTCCCAGAGAAAAAAACCGACCACGCTGATAAGCTGCCTTCCTTCTTAACGAGCAGAACGCGGTCGAGCCGGGCAA
Organism: Cystofilobasidium bisporidii; assembly: GCA_014825535.1. Lineage (NCBI taxonomy): Eukaryota > Fungi > Basidiomycota > Tremellomycetes > Cystofilobasidiales > Cystofilobasidiaceae > Cystofilobasidium > Cystofilobasidium bisporidii. Next base: position 45,146 of record MVAK01000102.1, read on the forward strand.
GACGATCAAGTTCAAGGTTGGTCGGTCCGCTGCTTCCCGGGGCACCGCGCGCAGCATCGTTCCCTTCTGGCCCTGACACTCTCCTCGCCCGCTTTGACAGCCCGGCAAGGTCTGGTTCACGCTGGAGGTCCTGGTAGACGACGGCAAGAACCGCTACTCGCTGACCAAGAGCGCGGCGACGATCGGTATCATCAGTGTCGGTCCTCTCATTTGTCTGTCGGTTTCGTCTGCATTTTACGATTGCTGCGCCCTGCTGACGCGCTCGTCTTGTCGCAGCTCGCCGTCGGCGCAACCGCCATCACGGCGGGTGCCGCGATGCTACCCGAAGTTGCCGTCCTGTCAGCGGTGAGCCCTCGTCGATCGTGTTCATATCCAAGCCTGGCGCTGAAACCTGATCGCCCTTGACAGATTGCCGCCGGCACCTCCTCCACGGTCACGCCGGCGCTCTCCAAGTTCGCGCTGGCAGCCAAATCGGCGGCCATCACCCATTCGGGCATACTCACCAAGGTCACTGCATCGGCCGTGCCCAAGGCGATCGCGGCGCTCAGCGCATCGCTCGGGGGCATGACGGCCCTCCAGCGCGAAGTGTTGTCGATCCTGTCGTCACCACTCACACCATCGTCGCTTCGCGCACGAGGGATGCACATCCTCTCCAACCTCCGACGGGCACACGCCCAGGACAAGGCGCGGACGGCAGCCGAGCGGGAGGAGGACGAGCGCGCAGCCGATGAGCTCGAGGAGATGTCGCAGCAGGAGCAGCAGGAGGGCGAGGACGGTGAGGACGACGAGACGGGCGACGTTCGCAGCAAGGGCGTGACCGAAAAGTCTGTGGTCCGGAGCAGAACATGCGTCCGAAAGCACGGCGTCTACATCAAGGAGCGCAAGGAGTACGAGGTGCGGCCGGCTTCTTCTGTTCATGTGCGCTTGCCGTGTCTGCGCGCCACTGACCTTGACCAACCGTTGCGTCTTTCACGCAGGTGCGGATGCAAGGGCCGTCGCTCGGCATCTGGGACGTCTCGACTCACGCCTTCCTCTCCTGACCTGCCGAACTAGACCTCTTCACGACCTCTCACGAATGCTCATGACACTTCTCGTCGGCGACGATACACCACTGTGCCCACAATCTGTGCGCTTGGACGAGTGGGCCATGCTCGATCGCTCTTCGCGCCCACGGCGGCCATCGCCGAAAGCGGGCGCGAGGCGGCCCCGGCGCCCTTCCTCGACCAGCTTGACCCTCGCTCTCTTCTCCTCGGCCCTTACCTTCCATCGCTCTGGACCTCCCTCTTCTTCTCGCGGCCCCTCCTTTGAGTTCTACTTTGTCCGATGTCCACCCCTTCCCTTGACCTCGCCAAGGTTCAGGCCTCGTTCCCCGCCCTCAAGGACGGCTTTGTGTTCGCAGACAACGCCGGCGGGTCGCAGGTCGTCCAGGACGCCGTTGACCGCGTCGTCCGTTACTTGACTGAGACGAATGTTCAGATGGGAGGTCGGTCGCTCCCTCTTCTCGCTCCTTTGGATGTTTGCCTGGCTAGTAGATGTGCTCCTCGGCTGACGGACTCTGCTGGCTCGCATCTTGCGCAGGTGGCTACCCTGTCGGGGTCAAGAGCGAGGCCGCCTTCGGCCAGGCCTTCGTCGACACCGGTGCGTTGCCCAGAGCGTCTCAAGGAAAAAAGGACCCGTGCTGACACTGACCTTGCTCGATCCATGATGCTGTATAGCGGCCTTTGTCAACGCGACATCGGCGAAAGAGATCGCGTTTGGGAGCTCGACGACGGCCCTGTTCGCCAACCTTGCCAACGCGCTCCGGCTCGGCGGGTCGATCCAGCCCGGCGACGAGATCGTCTGCTGCGAGTCAGACCACGAGGCCAACATCGGCCCCTGGGTCCGGCTCGCCAAGGAGGTCGGCTGCACGATGAAGTGGTGGAAGGTCAGCGGCGGGCTGCCTGGAGGCGCCGGCATGGAGCTCAGCAAGCTCGAGGAGGTCGTCGGGCCCAAGACCAAGATCGTGGCCTTCACCGGTTCGTCCTGCCGCTCTTCTCACCTCCTCAACCCACCTTTTCTTGCAGTGGCCACCGCTCATCCGCGCCTCTCTCATGACGCTTCCCTGTCGCTCTGGCAGCCTGCTCCAATATTCTCGGCCAGTACACGCCGATCCGCGAGGTCGTCGACATCGTCGCTCGCTTGTCTGAGGGCAAGGCAAAGACGGTCCTCGACTGCGTCGCCTACGCGCCCCACGCCCTGCTCGACGTCCAGGCCTGGGGGGTCGACTATATGGCCTTCTCGTATTACAAGGTAATCGGCGTCTTATGCTCTTAGGCGCAGACGCGCGCGCGCAAGGACCGTATCGCACTGACCTGACACCCTCCCTCTTCACCATGCTTGCCAGGTCTTCGCGCCACACGTCTCGGTCCTATACGTCAAGCCGACGCCGACCGAGGTCCTGCAATCCCTCGGGCACTATTTCCACCCCGCCCAGCCATCGTACCAGCTCGCGCCCGGTGGGGCGTCGTACGAGCTCATCGCGTCGACCTCGGCAATTCTGCCCTACATCTCGTCCCTGTCGGACCTGCCCGAGACGGCTTCGGTCAGGGATCGCCTTGCCAGTGGCTGGTCGGCAATTCAGGCGCACGAGCAGCAGCTGGGCGACCTGCTGCTCGATTACCTGACGAGCGAGGCGTCGCGGGCCAACGGAGTGCGTATCATCGGGCCCGAGGGCATGGGCGCATCCAAAGGTAGGAGCGCGCTTACCGTCTCGTTCATCATCCTGGCGCGAGGGTCGATCGAGCCGGTTGGGGCAGGCCAAGTTACTAAGCGCCTGTCGAGCAAGGCCGTCGTCCAGCACTTTGACAGGTCGGGTGTGGTGCGTCTACGAATCTTTCCTTCGCTCTGGGAGGGAACTTTCTTGCTCGGATGTTGCCGCTGCTGACGTCCTGATGCGCACGACGCTCCTCAACTGTGACTGACTCGCAGGTTGGCATCAAGTACGGGTACGTTGCTTCCTCTGCTGCCTCACTTCATCCTTCCCTCCCCCTAGCTGATCCCTTTCGTCTCTACCCTCCCTCTGCCCGCCTAGGCACTACTACGCGACCCGCCTCCTCGCCGCGCTCGGCATGGGCACGGTCGATGCTCCTTGCCAGGATGGCGTCGTTCGCATCTCGCTCGTCCACTACAACACACTTGCGCAGGTCAGGCAAATCATCGAGTTGCTCGAAGAAGTGCTCTAGATCAGCCCTCCCACCAAAGGGATACAAAATGACCCATTGCATGGTCCATGCACCGTTATCTTACACACGTCCATGAGCCTGCACCGGGCCTCCGATCCACTCGCTCACCGCCCGATCCCAGCAACCGCCCTTCCCAAGCGAGATCTCCATGTGTGCCCCCTCGCACCACCCTAGCTCCAGGCCTCCCCGCTGGTCAAGCTCCCGCAGCCCGATCCAATCCTCCCTGTACAGCTCAGACTCGCGCAAGGGGATCTCGATGCGCGGGGAATCGACGATTGCTTCGAAGGAGGAGGAAGAGGGAGGAGGGAGGGGAGCAACGGACCCAAAGTGGGACGAGATGGCCGGCGAGACGGTCGTTTCGTTCTGGAAGCGCAGGAGGACGAGTTTGGACAGGGCGAGGAGGTTGGTTCTGAATGACGAGTCCTTGGACGGGGTTTCGTTGTTGACGAGGGCAAGGAAGCTGCCATGGTCGCGCGCAGAAGGGGAGCGTAGTGAGAGGGGGATCGGGGGGGAGGCGGTCAGCAGGAGCGCGCACAGCCAAAAAGAGCCCTGAAGGCCAACGGAAGGTGACGCAGGCTTGAAATTTCGCACGTGTTGGACCGAAGGTAAAGGTCGAGCCTGTCCTGGTCGCGAAAGTACTGGGCTTGGACGAGGTTGTGCTGGGCGTAGGAAGAGTAGACACCGCGGAACGCTGCGGACCTCGCGAGCTTGCAAAGCAGCTTTACGCGTTTGCGCGTGGGAGGGCAGAGGGGGCGGGCGAGTGAGTGGTTAGCTCGTGCGCGATGAGGAGAAGCTTCAAGAGTGAGGGAGGCAGAGGTGGGGGGAACTCACGTCGGCCGGCGCGCAGGTCGGCAGGTCGCTTACGCCCATGTGCTGGGCGCCAAAAGTGACGAGATTGCGGACGGGCGCGGCCCGAAGCTCGACCAAGGCGCGGAGGAATTGACCTCCCTGAGAGAAGCCGATGGCGTCGTACTGGCTCGGTCGAGGTGTGAAGTGGCGCAGAGGCGAATCGTAGACGTCAGCTCGAGTGAGAGGGGAGGGGGGTTGGCCTGCTGCGGGACGGCCAGGTGGAGAGGAAGGAGGACGGCAAGGGCTCACACCATCGGCGAGCTCAGGAATAGCCTCGAGCTGATCAGCGACGACATCAATATGCGCGTTGACGTTGCCGTAGAACCCGGCCTTGCGGTCCTTGCTCGGGTCGGGGTCGAGCCGGACGCTGTAGACGTAGATGCCGGGGTAACGGGCGCGAAGGTCGTCCGTCAGCTCCGTCTAGTCGAGCGGTCGAGGTCGCCAGGTGGGCTAGAGCGTCAGCGTCGTGAGCTGCTGGCAAGGGGCATCAGCAGGCAGGAAGGGAAAGAGCGGACCATGCCCTCTGAAGAGTAGTCGTCGCCGAGGCCATGCCAGATGACGACGGGCCGGGGCCGTCCATGGTCTGCGTTGGCCTCGAGCTGCTGCGGGTGGGCTGGCGGTGGTGGTGGGTAAGGCAGGAAGGCGACCTGACCGCCCTTGTCGTCGCTTGAGCCGTGGGGCAGCGCCGAGACGGCCTGATGGTATGCTAAGGCGAGTAGGGCGAGGGCAGAGGGGAAGCGCATCTGGCTTGAACTGTTGAAGGCGGGAGGAGGGGAGCAGGTAGGGAACCTGACTGGACGTCGGGAGGGAGCTCAAGGTCGGCTCTGCAGTGTGTCCTCCTCCCTCGCAACCATCTCTCACCCTTTTCTGCCCTCTCCTCCCCTCGTCCCAGCAGTTCGCTCCAAAGGGAGTCGCAGACACGTCCTATGAGCGCAGCAGCTGCCTCGGACAAGCCCTACGTTCCCCCAACCTTCTACGCCTGCTACCTTCTGCACTCGAAGAGCCGCAGGTCCAACCCAAACTACGTCGGTCCCCTCGCTTTGCTGTGCGCCCCGGCGAGAGTGGATCAGCTCCCTTCCTTTCGTCCTCCGCCCGTCTCGTGGTCGTTCTCCCTCTGGAGAGGGTACAGGCCGCGAGCCAGTCGAGCCTGCCATCCCAAGCTCCCCTCATGTGGACGCTCACCACACGCGCGCGCGCAGCTGACCCGCTCCTGTGGCCTTGCCCTGTTCACTTTGGACGCCAGATCGGCAGCACGCCTGACCCCCCGCGCCGGCTCAGGCAGCACAATGGCGAGATCGCGGGCGGCGCTGTGTGTGCCTTTCCCCTGTCCCCATTCTCCCCCCAGGCTTCCCGCTCCCCATCGCCCGCGCCTCGCGTCGATCGGAAGCACGCGCGTCCAAGGCTGACCCGTCCACTGCCCTCCCCCTCTACTTCCCTGAACCCGCCTTCTCGCTTCCTTGCGTCGTCGCGGACGGTCAATCTTTGCCGACACGCAGAGGAAGACGCGCTCGGGCAGGCCGTGGGAGATGGAGATGATCGTTTACGGCTTCCCATCCAAGCTGACGGCACTGCAGGTACGTCCGCCCTTTGGCGCGCGTGCGCCGCTCACTCGCTCGCCCTGTTCCTCTCTGTCCCATTCCCTCGCGAATCTCCCTTCGCCTTCGATCATGAAGTACCCCCCAACGTTCACGAAGACTCTCCTGCCTTATTGTGGTCTCTCCCTCTCTGAAAAGCAACTGACCCGACCTCCCCTCGCCTGTCCGCAGTTCGAGTGGGCCTGGCAACACCCCGAGTGCGCATTCTGTGTTCATTCGGTCCCCACTCCAAGTCCTCCCCTCTGACTTCTTCCTCCATTGAATGTGCTGGCTCACCATCCCGTTACTTCCACAGCAAGTCGCGCCACTTGCGCGACGCGTCCGGCCGGCCGGCGGTCGACAAGCGTGCGTCGGGCGGCGGGGCCGGCAAGGTGCTCGTTGGTGCGTCCTCCCCCCCCCCTTCTTTCCAACTCTGTCGCCCTCTTGCTTCCAACTTTTCCTTCCTCCCCACCGCTCGCTGAACTGCTTCCTTCCCTTAACTTTCTGCCCCGCCTTCCCCTCAGCTCGCAAACTTCTCACCGTCTCCCCTTTCTCCCGCTGGCCGCTCCACGTTCGCATATTCTCCCGCCCTACATCCTCCCATTTTGCTGGGGCCTCTGCGTCGCCTCTCGGTGGAGGGAACCTCAGGCCAGCGAGTGAAGTGACTCTGGATGAGGGAGGGGTCGACGGGGGAAGGGGGGAGAGGGGAGGGGATGTGAGGGGGGTCGTCGATGGGCCTGGGGGCAAGGGCAAGCTCGAGGTGGACGACTGTGCGTCCTTCCCTCTCCCTCTCTCATGCGTTGTCCCTCTCCCCCTCTACTCATCTTCCACCCCCCCCCCTTCTTTCGGTGCTCGTGCATATCAGGGACGTTCGCCCGCGCCCACTGGCTGAAGTACGCCCGCCTGCTCGAGGGGCTCGAAGCCCGCCAGTCCGGCCCGTAAGCCCTCGCGCACCCGGCCGACGTACGTCGACGACTTATCGGATGACGAGGTCGACTTTCCGGCCAACGTCGTGCGTCTCTCGCTCACCCATCCAACCCTCATGCTTTCTCACACCTCCTCGGCTGACAGCTTTCTCGTCAACGCGCGACCCTCAGCTGGCCCGCCGCCCCCCTGCATCCGACACGCCCTCTGCAGCTCTCAGCGCCCACCTCCGCACCTCACTCACGTTCCCTTCATTGGCAAGATCAATCCCCTCTCCGTCATCAACCGCCACCCGCACCGCCGTCGCCGGCCCCTCAACTCGCGCTCAACGTCCGCCTTCCCCTCTCTCGCCTCAAAAGCGGCGCGCCCCGCTCACGCATAGGTCCGACGATTCATCCGCCGATTCGTGCGGCCCGCCGCCGGGCAAGCGGCTTAGTCCTCTGCGGCCGACGAGCCTCCCTCGGCAAGGCGAGAGATCCACGCGCCCTGAGGGTCGATCGGCCGGGACCGTGCGGGGCAAGAGCGCTGCAGCACCCGTGTACGTGGAGCTGAGCGACGACAGCGACTGATGCTCACGCAGGGTCGCTGAGGGACATGCGGTGCAAGATTCTTTGGTTTGATGAGATGTCGTCATCGGTTGAGCAGCGGTAATTGTCTATACGCAAGCGCGCGACTCAACAAGAAAGGCAAGAAGGGCAGAGGGTGTTCATAAAAAGGGCGAGTCTCAGTCGATCTGAGGTGGAGAGTGCTTGCTGTACGAGAGGGCGGCATCAGGGTGGGGGAGAGCAGAGTGAAGGTCGGGCGAGGGAAAGAGGAATGTATGCAGGTTGTGGGCGAGCGGCAGATAAGTCTTGGGCTAGGTTACAGGAGGCGCGGAGAGGAGGGGCCAACAAGGGCAGGGAAAAGAATGTCCGGAAGAGAGAGAGACAGAGATGGGGGCGATGGAGAAGAGAGTCGGCGGGTCAGCCGAGCAGCGTCTCTTCGATACAGCGGTTGATCACGTCCTTGCGGCCCGACAGGTCGACACCAAAATCGCGCTCCAGGTCGCGCCGGACGCCCTTCTTGGTGACGGCGTTGAGGTCGGCATCAGCCAGCACGCGTCGGACCGCCTGAGCGAGCTCGTCGTCCGTGGGCGGGTAGGCGTCGCCGCCACCGCCGACGTTGGACAGCGGCGGCAGGTACTCGGACTGCGGCCGGCCAAGCTGCGAGGGGACATGCTGGCCGCCGCCGTGCTGGCTCTGGTGATACAGGGACCCTTGTCGCTCGTTGTCGTGGTACGGCTGCTGCTGCTGCTGACCGCCGTAATACGACTGGGTCGGGGGCAGGTGGCCACCCCCTTGCGACCCTTGCGGGCTGTATGCCGTTTGTCTGTCAAAGACGGACGGCGAAGCCCCTCGACCGATCGGCGCGTGATAGAGCGTCTGCTGGCCGTACATCGACTCGGCACCCTCCATCATCTGCCGCTTGGACGGCGGTATCCAAGAGCCTACAGAGTGGTTCGACTCGCGATCCCAGAGCTCGTTCTGTAAAGGGAAGGGGGAAGTGGGATGGGATTCAGCGTTCATCGCTCAGAGACAGGCAAGCGAGACCGATGGCCCACCTCGTAGTCGTTCCACGTCTTGAGCGGAATCGACTTGGGGTCGAAGACGCCCTCGGTCTGCGCAGGCCATCGACAAAAAAGTCAGCTACATGGCTTCCAGTTATTCAAGAGATGGAAGAGGAGACGCACGTGCTGGACAATCTTCTTGCCGCCCTCGCCCTGGATCATGCGGGTTGAGCCCCAGGAAAAGTCGTCCATGTACCAGAATGACCAGAGGGGTAAGATGAACGAGAAGACGGGGATCGCGCAGATGTAGAAGACCATCCAGCCGATCATGTCCCATTTACCGCGGAACAGGAAGATGAGCGCCTGGATGCCGTAGATGGCGGCGAGCATGATGATCGACAGCGTCGGGATCGTCTTGCCCTCGCCGGCGACGAGGTAGATGAGATAGACGATCTGCGAAGCGACGATCGGTGGTCAGGCAACCCATCTGAGCAAGAGCGCAGGCGCAAGCAAATCAGTGAGGTGAAAGACGCACGTAGGCGACCGTGACGGGAGCCGTGATGGTCGACAGCAGGTCGATGAAGACGACGAAGCGCATCGAGAAGCAGCAAAAGCCGCACAGCTTGTCGACGAAGATGAGCTCGGCCAAGTTGTGGACTGTTGAGTTGATCCATCGTCGGCGCTGCGAGATCAGGACCTTCCAGTCATCGGGCGCAACCGTCTTGGCGTGGGCCGGGCGGACGAACGTCGTCTTGTACGTCGGAAAATGCTTGAGCAGCAGCGTCGTCAGGTATCGATCCTCGCCGAGGTGCAGCAAATTTTTGAGGCTGCAGGACGAGCCGAAAGAGATGTGACGTCAGCTTCATCTGCAGCTGGGGTTCGATCAGGAAATCGGCGCAGCAAGGCGTACTGCAGTGTGTCGACGCGGTTCTCCGAATAGTCGAGGATGATCTGGTCGGCGATAAAGAGGGGCTTGTGCGTGTCGGGCGTGCGGATGCGGTACAATGTGAAGCAGCCAGGCAGGCACGTGACCGAACCGAACAGGCTCTCGAACGACTTGGCGAGGTGGTGCGAGATGAAGTATTCGTAGACCTGCGCAGGATAAGGTCGGCAGGGGCAAGAGCATCAGCGCGGTACGAACACTTTGGAGGTACAGCGCTTTGCGAGGGCGAGCGCACCTGCATCATCGTGACGAGCGACTGCTTTGCGTTGGCGAGCGACGTCTCTCCACAGCAGGCGATGACCTTCTTGTCGTTGATCATGCTGCGGGGCGAGATGAAGAGTGTCAGTGAAGATGCGAGCGCCGCCCACGGTAGCAGGAGTAACGCACGCCGAGATGAGGAAGTTGAGCGAGTTCTCGTCGGCCGTCGTGTCGGCGTCGACCGTGAAGAGGTACTCGTAGAAGCTCGGATTGACGCCGATGACGTTCTTGACCTGATGATACATTTCGAGCTCGAGCGGGTTCATCGGTGTGTTGAAGTGGACCTGCGGCGCGCGCGGGGCGGACAGGCGAAGGGGGTCAGTCGATGACTTCGCGGCCGTTGCTCGAGAGCGTAGATGGACGACGCACCTTGTTGAGGAAGTGCATCAGCGTCATCTGCGAGTCGCGCTTGCCGCGGTTGCCGGGCCGGTTGCGCTCGCTCGGCTTGCCGACTTTGACTATGACGAGGTACGGGACGACGTGACCAGCACATTCGTACAGGCCCGAGTAGATTCTGCCCATGTTATGCTGGCGGTTGCCCTCGCCGAGCGACTGGAAGCTGAGCGCCTCGGGCTCGAGGTTCGGGTCGACGCCGAGGATGTCGAGCACGATGCGGGGCGTCGAACGGTCGTTGCCGGAGCCGACGATGTTGCCGTCGCAGACGACGGCGATCAGCTTGCGCTTGTCGTCGTACCGCAACCGCGCGAGCGAGTCGATCGTCTTTTTGAGCGAAGCCTCGCCCTCGGTGTAGCACGGCACCTGACAGATGACGAACTTGTCGTGGTCCTGCGGTGCCTTGCGCGAGCCAAACCAGAGCGCGCCGAGGAATTTGAAGCCGATGATCGAGACCATGATGACCGAAAGCACGAGCAGCAGGTACTCGGAAAATTTGCACCGGGTCGACTGCCGGTTGTCGACCATGCCGATCAGGTAGAGGTTGCGCAGGCATGTCAGTTGGCGCTGGAGCGTCGCCGCGTCGAGCACACCCGACGTGACGAGGGCGTCCATGCGCTTGGTGATGTCCTTGCCGGCCTGCTGCTGGAAGAGCGAGACAATGTGCGGCGACAGGAACGACGTGCTGATGCCCGAGCCGGCTTGCGTGCCCGCCGGCGTGCGCAGGTACGGCGGCGAGGTGATGTAGTCGGTGATGTCGTACACGTGCTGATTGTAGATGGCGACCGCGTCGCCGTCGCCGGCGTTTGACTTGATCGTCTTGGGGAGAATGCCGACGAAGCCGAGCCGGAAGTTGTAGCGCATGTAGATCATCTGCTCGTAGTACCAGTCGGGGCGCGAGTCGTTGGTAAACGCGCGGAAGTCGTGGTAGCCGGCGTTGTCGTCGGTCGACGACGAGCTGTTGAGTGAGTTGATCTGGACCCAGGGGCTGACTGAGCCGTCGACGCCGTCGCATAGCGCGCTGACCTGCACGGGGAACAGCGATGACGCATCGAGGCCGCCGTACTCAAGCACAGCTTTCTCCTTGACGACCGGGATGACGACTTGGTGCGTCTGGGCGAGTGAGGTGAGCTGCAAGAGGGGAGGATGGCGAGTAGACGGTCGACGAAGGATGTCAGTCGGCATGTGCACGAGCGGAGAGACGGAGACGAGAGAGGACACACGTCGAAGACCTCGCCGCGGATCGAGACATACTCCGCGTCCGGGTTGTTGTCGTACGACTGCTGCGAGATCTCGCCCTGGCTGTAGACGTACTGCCGCGGGCAAATGAGGTTGCCGAGGATCGCGATGACGAAGACGGCGCAGCCCATGATGAACCAGATGACGAGGTTGATGGCGAGCTTCTCGCGCCAAGCCTGGCGGACGTCGGGCCGCTTGAACGACTTGCAGAGGGCCAGCAGCGGGCTCGGCAGCCACCAGGTGAGCGTCCACACGAGCGCGAGCCACTTCTTGCGCGCGCTCGAGACCTTGAAGACCTCGGTCGTCTCTTCCTTGCCACCGCTAATGCCGTCAAGCTCGCGCGAGCGCAACTTGGCCTTCTCGGCGTCACCGAACATGTTGCCCGACGGCGCGTAGGCCTCGGTGCCGACGTTGGACGTCGAGTCGTCGAAGTTGGACGTAAAGTGCGTCGGTGCGTAGTCGTCGAAACTGCGCATCGTCTTGCTGTCGTAGTCGCGATCGGCCTGCTGGGCGTGACCGACGAGCGGGAGCGTCTGCGAAAAAGAAGACAGGTTGCCGGTACTGGCGCCCATCAGATGCGATGACGGGTGCGGGTCGGCCAGGTCGTAGGTCGAGTAGCGGTAGGGCGAGAATGGATCGAGGCCCTCGCCGCCCGACACGCCGAGCTTACCGTCGAGCTCGCGCTCCTGCTTTTGCTTGAGTTCCTCGGCGTCAGTCGCCCGGAGGCGGTCCTCGAGCTTGCGGAAGGCGCCGTGGCCGACAAAGACCTGGCGCGAGGAGCGGAGTTAGGTGGCGGTCCCGTCATCAGCACTGCATGAGGCGAGCGAATCCGCGCAAAAGTAGACTAGCAGGGGACGTACCTTGTACTGGCCCACAGCAAGCTCCCGGTCGGACCAGCCGCGCGCATTCTTGAACTGTCGGATGACATCGGCCGCGCTCGCGCCCTCGAGGCCCTCCACGTCCTCGGCATAGCGCTCGCAGAACTCGGTATGCGACATGCTGACCTCAAACTGAACGACGGCCCGTCGCGTCATCTCGGGCAGCGCGAGGCTCCGGATCTGCGCCTTGAGGCCGCGGCTCTCGAGCTGGTTTGGCAGCTGGACGTCGTTGGGCGTCAAGGCAAAGACGGTCCACGCCATCGTGTCGTCGAAGGCTTCGAAGAGGTCGTCGAGCGCTGACTTGAACGTGCCGACGACGCAGCGTATCTGGTTACCGGCCCGCGCGGGCCTGCTGCCGACAACGTCGTCGTCCTCCTCCCCGGCCGCCGTCATTTTGAGCCCGCCGCGGCCGCCCTTGCGCTTGGTCGACGGCTGGCGCAGCGGCTTGACTGACTGCTGGGCCGCGACGACTGTCTCCTGGTCGCGCGGGTGGACCTGTGTCGCGATCGCGTGCGTGCCAAAGAGCTCGCGGACGAACGGGTTGGTTGAGCCGGGAAAAGCGGCGCCGCCGGCCGTCGCACCGGGAGCGGGCCCTCGCAGCAGAGCGACAAAGTCGGGATTGACGGCGTCGGCGTTGCGCTCGAGAAAATTTTCACTCGAGTAGGTGACGGGACCGGCGTAGTGGCTGATCGTGAACGTCGGGTAGCCGGTGCGATCGGCGCCGCCGGCCTTGAAGCTGGAGTGGTTGCCCCAGCGCTTGGCGAGCGCTTCGGCCATCGTGTGGTCCGTCTTTTTGGGCATGCGCTGCGTCTGGTCGTCCATGATGTGGATCAGGCCGCCGGGCATCGTCGACATAATGCGCAGCGTCTCGGCATTGTCGGCGTAGGCGACCGACGAAACGACAGCCGACAGGCCCTCGGCCGCGAACTCGGCCGTCTGGCGCTCGAACGTGTGCTGAAGGATCCAGCCGTGCAGGCGCTCGTTGGCAAAGTTGACGCACAGCTGGTCGAGCGAGTTGGACCGCGCGCCGAAGCCCGACAGGTTCTGGAAGCCGGGCAGATCGAGAATGCCGACGAAGTTGGCAAACTCGTCCTTGCACAGCCGCTGGTTGATGTGCTCGTTGACCCAGGCGAAGAGGAGGGAGTAGAGCGACTTGGCGAGGTCGTCGCGGTTGGCGGCGGCACCCTCAGGGTCGAGGAATACGTTGACCATGTCGTGCTGCACCATCTCGACCTTGCTGTTGAGCACCTCCTCGAGCTCAGGCGCACCGACGCCGAGAAACTCGGCCGCCGTCTCGAGCACGTCCCAATTGCGGACGACGGCCGCGTCCGGGTTGCGGTCGTAGTCCATCGTGAACTCGACGTTGCCGAGGTGAAGGATCGTCGCGACAAGTTGGCAGACCTGGCCGACGAGCCGCTTGGGCACACCGGCGGCCTTGAACGCCTGCTTGAGCTGCTCGAACCGCACACGATCCTCGTTGGCCTCGCCGCCGCGCGGGGCAGTCGCGCGAACGCCGCCCGAGTTGAGCAGGCGGTAGTGCGCCGGGTCGGCCGACAGCTTGAGGTAGTGCTGCTCCTCGCTCGAGGCGCCGGCGATCAAGTAGTAGAAGACATGAAAGTTGCGCTCGCCCGGCGACGGTCCGGAGACGCGACTGCGCTCGAGGTAGTAGTCGAGCGTTTTTGCGCCGACGAGGCGGCCGCGGTCGGTGAACTGCAGCTCTGTGTACTTGCCAAAGCGCGAGGCGTTGGTGTTGTGAACCGTTCGCGCGTTGCCGAGCGCCTCGAGAATGAACTGCGAGGGCAGCGGAGGGAACTCCAGAGTCAGCTGGCGGCCCGAACGGGGCAGAGGGAAATAAATCAAGCACGCACCTCAGCATTGGGGATCTGCTGCGCGAGCTTCGCGCCCTTCTTGCCGACGCCCGGGACTGAGAAATCGATGAGGGCCTTTGTCGCGAGCCGCCTCAGCTCCGACTTGCCGCTACCGGTCTCGCCGCTGTATGCCAGTATGCACGAGCAAGGGGATCAGCGTTGAAATGGCTGCGCAGCGCATGTAAGGACGACAGACCTCATCAGGATGCTCTGGTCGCGGCCGGTCCGGCGCATGTCAAAGTAGGCTTTTTGCGCGAGCGCAAAGATGTGGGGCGGGAGAACGTCGCGGCCATCCTCGGTGTTGCGGTAGTCCTGACCGTACAGGGCGAGCGTCGCATCCGAGTTGACGTGGACGAACTTGTGCGGGTTGATGGCAACGAGCGACGATGGTCCGAGCGCGGTGTAGATCAAGTCCATCAGGTACCGATCGCGCAGGCAGGCCTGTCGTCGGGGCGAGATCGAGCTTGGGCGATTAGCATGCAGTGGCCTGAGCTCGGATCGAAGGGAGAGCTCAGTAAGGGAAGAGGAGGCAAAGTGGAACGCACGACGACGCTCTCGTCAGAGACAGTCACAAGCTCAGCCAGGTCGTCCGTCTGCTCGCTCTTGCGAAGCACCCGTGAGTCCCGGTTGGGGAGGATCTGTGTGTTGCGAGACGCCATGGTCGGCGAGGATGTCTCCTTTCCCGGGCGATGCGACGGTAGGGCGGGCGAGGGCCGCTGAAAGAAGGGGACGAGACTCGCTGGGACCGGCCGGGCGAGGGGGTGATGAAAGCGTGACGACGAGCTAGTGGCTCAGCGAGCGGCCGTTGAGGGGAGACGGGTGATCTCTTGGAGTGAGTCGGCTGTGTGTGCGAGGGAGAGGTCGAGCCGTCGACAGAGGAAGAGCGCCTGGTCGTTCCCGCTCGTTGAAAAGAGGGGAGGTGAGCCTGGTCGATGGAGAGGGGGACGAGAGGGGGAGGGGGAGGAGGTGGGTGCGTGAGCTCGGTCCGTGCACTCTCAGCTTCGACCGCCGAGAGGGTCTCCCGACCGTACCTCTGGGGCGAGCTGCGTTCGCTGCGAACTTGCTTGCGGGGGCCGTCCGTTCCAGAGTGCGCCCGAGAGAGAGGAGAGCGCGAGGTAGGGAGGGCGAGGTCGCTCGAGGGCCAAGTGTTGACCAGCCAAGGAGGGCTGGCGAGCGAGCTGGCACAAGCTTCGACGGCCGCCGCGGGAGGCGCGCAGCAGCTCTTCTGCACGCGCGCGCGCGCGCGGCGCTCCTCCACCCCCCTTTTGACTTGTCCGTCGGTCGGTCACAGGGATCTCTCGCCAACGCCCAGAGAAGAGCGAGAGATCTGGCAGTCGACCAGCGCATCTGTCCTCTCGCACTCATATCTGGTAAGAGTCGTACCTTCGCACGTCGCGAGGACAATACCTGCACGAGCGACGCGCGGGAAGGAGGGAAAGTAAAGAAAGAAGTCAACGCAGGTGGGCTGCCTCAGCGCGCGTCTCGTGATTGGTCGATGCCGCATTGCAGAGCACGACTGTCCCTCCCGACGCAACCATCTCTAGTTGACGTCTTGCCCCACAACTTCCTTGATGAATCCCGTCCCGCCGCGCTGGAGCCCGCCCTGCCCCTGTGCCCTCAGTCCCTCGCGTCGCTGAACCAGACGCGCTCGAGCGTGCTGCCGCGCCGCTGCCGGATCTCTCCCCAATCCCAGCCGCTCATCGAAAAAAGCTTTCCCTTGCCGAGCGAGTCAGCCGGGAGTGATTTGAACCATTCTGAGAGCCGGTCGAGAAAGCAAGGCATGTCAGCAACTGCAGATCGAGGGATGCCAGGCACCATAGGCGCGCTGTGGGGAACGACGACTTGCGAAAGGCGCAGGGACTCACTCTCGCGCTTCTCCATCTGCAAGTGGACGTAGAGGCCCTCCCGCATCGGTCCCGGCTGCCGGCCGCCCATGTTGTACCGGTCCCAGTCCTCACAGCGCTCCCACAGGAGGCCAGCAGCGTCGCGCCAATAGAACCGCCGGACCTTGTCCCCCGGAGCGTGCGGCTTGAAAGAGACGACCTTGGCGAGGTCCATCCAGATGGCCTCTTTGGTCTTGCCGAGCTCGAGCTCGACGCGGACCTCGGAGACGGGGTCGGAAGAGAAGAGGCTGACGTCCGCGGGCGTCGGGAGGCCAAGCGTCGGATCGATCGGCGCCGGCCCCGTGAAGGACATCAGGTCGGGCAAAAGCGACATCATCTTGAAGTGGCCACCAAGCATGGCGTCCCACGCAAAGAAGGTGATCTGCGGGGCGTGGTAGAAGATGTGCGTCGAGAAGTCTTCCTCCTCTGTGGGTCAGCGAGAGGGGACAAGGGAAGAGGCGCAGTCAGCGTGTCCGTTTAGAATTCTGGATCGCGGCAGAGGAGGGACGCCTTACCCATCGCCGGGATCGGCTTCTTGCCGGTAAGCCAATGGTTGAGCGAGCGGAACGCCGGAAACGAATGCAGCTTGTCCACGGTCGACTGGCGGTTGTTGAAGAACGTCATATGACCGCTGTTTTCGTCAATCGCGCAAAATCAGCGGCTGGACGCAGCGCGACGAGGGAAATGCCAGTCACTAAAGCGCACCGCATGTAGAGCAGGATATCCTGAGCGCCAGTGTTGTGCGTCGGCTGGACGAGGTCAAAGTTCTTGATGAGCTCCCACGGAATGAGGCGGTCGTAGTTGCCAAGGACCGTATCGGTGTCGCACCAGCCCCACCAGCGCGTGTCGTCGAGGAAGTAGCGCTGAAAGACAGGCCCGCGGAAGATGCGGAAGTGCGAGTGGATCTGGGGTTGGAGGAAGGAGCGTGGCGAGTGTCAGCTCAGGCGAGCGCGGGAGAGGACGAGAAGGACTTTTCGGGTGAGGGTCGCACGTTGTCGTCAATGCCGCGTTGGATGAGCTCCTCGAACACGCTGAAAGACTCATCGGGCGTGCACTTCCAGTGCTCGCAGAGGTAGTCCCGGTGGAGCGACCAGTCTGCGCGACCCGTTGAGGGCAGTCAGCGAGCAATCCTGGTGATAGAGACAGGGCCGAAAGACGCACACTCGAGGTTGCTGAGGCAGATGACTTGTACGTTGGACCCGACCAAGCCGAGATCGACGCACTCGCCGCCCTCTCTGTCCTCACGCTTAGCTACGAACAGCAGGTCGACCGACGCCCGGTTGGCCTCGACGCTCCGCAAGAAAAGGTCAAGGTACTTGGGCACGCTGATGCCTGCCCAGATAGCGATGAGCGTGATCCGGTTGGACTGCGTCGCAAATCCGGACGTGCCCTTGAATGATGGCGGCGCGACGGCGGCGGGCGCAAGGGCGCTGGCCGACGACGGTTGGCGGAACGGGGCAAGGGACATCGTGAACCAGACGAGGCTCAAGAGGCAGATGGCGCCAGCGAAAAAAGCGAGCTGCTTCTGCGCCCGCGATAGGAGCAGACCGTTGGCCGGGCGAGACGACTGGCGCGCGTGGAAGGTGGGCCGAACGCCGAGCATGGCAGCCGGACAGGAAGGGGAAGGGAGGAAAGAGGTCGAGGTTGGTAGCAAGGCAGGCTTGGTGTCAATGTTGCTCGCCCTCCGCCGGAGCTAAGCAAGGCGAGGTCCGAGCACCGGTGGGACAGGGTGACGACCATCGAATCAGAGGCGGTCGAGGCGGGGCGGTCGTGGAGAGAAAGGGATGGCAGGGTGAAGGCGGAAAGGGGCTCTTGCGGGCGGGCGGGGCGGGGCGGCCCTGCTGCGCGCTTGGGCTGGGCGACGCTGGCGGGCGCGGCGGGCGAGACGGTGCAAGCACGCCCCTCTAGCCAGCTGCTTTCTGTCATTCCAACCTCGTCCCATCCCTCCTCGACCGAACGCGCTCTCTGGTCTCTCTCCCCTTCTCCCTTCTCACCTTACGTCCAGACGCAACAAGCACCGACACGATGGGCGCCGCCTTCTCAAAGGCCCTTGGTCCGTTGCTGCCTCCTCGCCCCTCCCTCCGCGCGCGCGCAAAGGGCCCGAGCTGATCAGCCCTGTCCCCTCCTCGCTGCCTTCCCTGACCCGCTTCATCCACGCAGGCAAGATCTTTGGCAACAAGGAGATGCGTATCCTCATGCTCGGCCTGGATGCGGCAGGCAAGACGAGTCGGTTCCTCCCTTCCTTGTTTGCCTAGTCGCCCATACTGCTCGAGAAGGAGCTAAAGCGTGTCGCCGGCCTTTGCTTTCCCTCCCCCCCCCTCCTGCTTCTTGCTCGCGCCCAGCCATTCTCTACAAGCTCAAGCTCAACCAACAGGTCACGACCATCCCGACAGTCGGTTTCAACGTCGAGACGGTCACGTACAAGAACGTCAAGGTGCGTCGTCCAGCCTTTTGGTGTCCGTCGGCGACGACATGCGGCTCGCTGTCGACGTCAACTTTGGTTGTCGGTGGGCGAGCTCGGCGTTTGGACTCCAGCTCGAACGAGCTTCAACAGCGTGCGCCAGAGGGACAACATGATGGCGGCGAGTGCGATCCAGTCGGATACAGAAGTGGTTGCGCCGACATGGATGGCGACAAGGAGCGGCGGGTCACGGCTCGTCTTGCGCGTCGAGCAGCAGCGACGCGCGTGGCCGCGGTCGCGACCGCGCTCGCACGACCGATCGACCGCTCTGAACAAGGGCGCTAGCTCCTCGCTCGTAAACTATCCGAGGCTGACAAGCAACACTCCTCTCGCCTGCGTGCAGTTCAACGTCTGGGATGTCGGAGGGCAGGACAAAATTCGGCCTCTTTGGCGGCACTACTACACGGGCACGCAAGTGCGCCCTCCCCCCCCCCTTCTCATTCGTCGCGGCGCGTGGTGCGCTGACACGCCCCCTCCCTCTTGGCCTCCTTCACTTTTCCCTCGTTCCTAGGGACTCATCTTCGTCATCGACTCGGCCGACCGGCAACGAATCGATGAGGCCCGATCCGAGCTCGAGCGCATTCTGGCCGACCGCGAGATGCGCGACTGCCTGCTGCTCGTCTTTGCCAACAAGCAGGATATGCAGGAGGGTGCGTTGCTTTTGTCGCTCTGGCACACGCAAGGATCACTGGCTGACGTGCGCATGTTTAATCCTCGTCTCCTAACAGCCATGAGTCCGGCAGAGGTGACCGAGAAGCTCGCGCTGCACAAGATGAAGGACCGGTCGTGGTATGTGCACCCGAGGTGAGTCTGACTCCGGCGTACAATGCCTTGATCCTTGTATCCTGCCGGTCCGGCGCGATCTGCCTAGGCAACGTTCTATCGTGAGAGGTCACAGCACTGACCCCTCCTCGCGCTCGGCGTGCCCTTCCGTACCCATAGTTGCGCGACGACTGGGGAGGGACTCTTGGAAGGACTGGCGTGGCTCAGTCAGGTGCGCAGCTAACGCTTCCCGCGCAATCTCGCCATCTGCTCGGAGCGCCACGGCTGAGACTTGCTGCCCGATCCAGAACGTCAAGACGTCCAAGTAGCTGTTCCCTTGAAGCAACGCGTTGTCGTTCCTTATACACTCTGTGCGTTGTCCCTCTGTCTCTAGACAAGGCCTCGCGGGTGACTGTTGCGATGTCGGCGGAGTGTCGCTGAACCTCTTCTCTTTCGTCCTGTCGTTTGTCAACGCCCGGTCATCCGGACCAGCGCCCCCCCCCCCCCTCCTTCTCAACGGTTCCCACGCGCTGCTACTGCTGCTGGCTTGCTTGCCGCCGACGCTTCGAATTCGCACCATCACCACCATCACCTTTCACCTTCCGCTTTACGCCTCAGCCGATCCCCGATACCCCCTCTTATTAGAGACGCCAAGGAATGACGACGACACCGCATGACCGACGACCAATCCGCCCGCCGCGCGCCCTTCTCGACCTTCGCCAACGCTCGCATGGGCGTCCTCCGTCTGCTAGCGACCCGCTCGCCGTCCCGTTTTCCTCTCGCTTCTCTTCCTTTGCCCCCTACGTACACCACCCCTCCCCCGCTCCCTCCCGTCCCGCGATGCTCGACTGGCGCGGATGAGAAACCCCTCCCCTCCGTCCCTGCCGCCCTAATAATTCAAAGACGGACGATCTTAACCAATTCTACGCGCGCGTACATTGACATACGAGGCGGCCTCGCGTTGTTGCCCCTGGTCGCCGCGTCGTCGGTGAGCCAACAAGAGCGCCGCTCGTGCGCCGCGGCCTGCGGCCAGCAAGCGTGTCTCTCTGTCGAGCTCGGCAGCAGGTCCGCTCTCTTCATTGCGCTGAGTACATCAGGGTCGTCGGTCGGCCGGCCTGCTCCCGTTCCGGAGGGACAGTGCCGATCGGCACAGGCGCTTACTTCCTTCGGAGGCCTTGAGCGCGCGCCGACGCCTCAAGATCGGCTTGGATCAGCCGTACGCGCGCGCGCGCCCAGCGGTCGCAACGGCAACAAGCGCCGGGCCCTTTGCTTTGTCGGACCAGCGCTCGTCGTCGAGCGTGGATGGGGCCCGGGCCCGTGGTCCCCGTCGTTTAATTGATCCTGCGCTTGCGCTTCCCCAACAAGGGCTGGGCCTGGCCGGCACAGGTGGGGATGAGCGGTTGACGGTCGGCAGGGTGGAAAACGCCTCCCAGCCACCGCGCGGACCAGAGCGACAAGAAAGGGGCGTCAGAGCGCGCAGTAGACGTTTTGAAACCTTCTTTTCTCAAACCCGCGATGGCCCTCCTTCCTTTCCTTTCCTCCCTCTCTCTCTCTCCCTCTCTCTCTCTCTCTCTCTCACACTCTCTCTCGCTCGACCCGCCTTCTCTCTCATTGCCCTTGTATCCTCCCGCTCCGCCTATTCATCCTTCCAGGACGATGGACGCCTCGTCGACCTCCATCGCCGCCGTCGGTCCGATCACGCCGGCGCCCCCACCAGCTGCGCCCGGCTCGCGGCTGCTGGCGCTTCCAGCCGAGCTCGTGTCCCAGGTCGCCTTCTATGCAGCGCCCGTCGTCGGCCCGCCCAACCTGCTGCCGCTGATGCTCACGCATCCGACGCTCGCCCGGGCTCTCTCGTTTGAAGCCAATCCGTCGCTTTACGCGTCCCTGCTGGCGGCGTCGTGGGACACGGCAGCCGTCCGCCGTCGGTTTGGCGCCGGCGCGCTGCCCGGCGCTCGATTGCGCGCAGACGAGCTGCGACATCGCTGGACGACGTTGCGGACCGTCCGTGCCTTTGCCGACGACGGCGCCGGCTGGCTCAGGCGACATGGACAGGCAGCCGGCCTCGCGCTAATCGAGCAGACCATGCTCGAAGTCTTCTTCCTGCTAACGGAGAATGGTGCGTTCGTTGGCTTTCTTTGCGTGCCGCCGGCGACCCCACCTCGTTCGTCATTGATGTGCGCTCCCGGCGACGGAGCCTTTGGACCACCTCCTGCTGGCCCGCTCGGCCGGGCCCGCCCCGGCTGGTCTGGCAGGCCGAGGTGGCTGCTGCCTGCTTGGATCAACAAAGCCGCCCCTCTGTTCGATCGGGCCGTTGTCGTCGTCGTGGACAGCTGTGCTGATCCCTTCCCCCCTTGTGTCACGCTCGATCATCTCTTGGGACAGACGGCCTCAATCTGCCGCACCTCCTCCAGTGGGGGTGAGTCCCCGTCCGCCTCCGCCACTTGCGTCGCAGTCGCCCTCGTGGCCCACCCTGGAACTCCCTTAGGCTGATCGCGATCTTCCGGTTACAACTCGTTGCTTCCTCGCCGCTTGCTCGCTCGATTGCGCCTCCCAACGCAGCCGGCTGGTACACTTCTGCTTGGCCTACCACACTCTCGTCATGCTGCCCGCGTCAGTCGCGCCCGGCTACCCGCCCGAGACGCTCGGTCACGGCCTGCACAACGCCTTCAGCATGTTCCTCGACGAGGCGGCCGAGCAGATGCGCCTTGACCGCGTCCGTTCGGGCAAGCCCACCTTCGAGGAGACCGAGGATCAGACGCACGAGAAGATGTTTGTGCTGCGACCGTTTGCGTTCGCGCTGCACAAGGTCTGTCCTGTCGCGCGCATACAAGGATTCTCCCAGCCCCTGGGCGTCGTTTTGACGCGACCCTCGATCCCCCCCCCCCTCTCCTGAACTTTGCAGTACAACCCCTTTTTCGGCCCCTGGAACACGCCCGTTCTGCCTCTGCAGACCAGGGCTCGGGCCGTGCACCCGCCGACGCCGACGATCGTCGAGACGCCGCCCTCGGGCGAGACGCGAGCGGCCGAGTTCGCGGCTGACCCAGAGGGAAACCAAGGCGGGATGCGCTGTACCTTCACGCGCTTCGGCAAGGAGTGGCGCATGAAGTCGACGTGCGTCTTGCGCAGCCGCTCTGACGAAGTGGCCCCTAAGCCGCTGACTGACTCTCGCGCCTCTCTCTCGTTGCGATCCTCAGCCTTCTCAACACGGGCTGTGTCTTTGGCCTGCTCAACGCGCTTGACCGCGACCCGCGGGTGGGTGGCGTTCTCACCGACTCGTCCAACTCGTCGACCCACAACCTCGACTTTCTCTACACCCCTGCCGAGGCTGCCGACCAACCTCCTGGCCGCACGCCGTCGTATGATCCCGTGTCGGGCACGAGACTGCGCCGAAGCGTCCCTGTTCTCCACCTCGACAGCACCGCCTGGGACCTTGACGTCCGCCGCATGCTGCAGTGCGCTGAGTTGACGTCGCCCGGAATGAAGGTCTCTGACTGGCGCGGCAAATTTGAGGGCGAGTGGCAGGGAAGTTTCGCCTTCTTTGACTGTGCGTCGACCGCTCCCGCCTTTCCTCTTTTTCGCGCTCCGTCGACCCGAACGCTGACCCGCCTTCCGCGCTGGCTCCTCTTCAGTCAACGGGTACCGCGACATGCTCGCCGGTGACGAGAAGGCCCTCTTTGAAAACTGCTTTGGCCAGCAGGGCCAGCAGCTCATTTTTCACGAGGAGGTCGTTTACGTTCCACGCACGTCGCTCGGCGGGACCGGCACCGCGCTCAACGGCGGCTTCCCGCTCGAAGGCGAAGACGTCTGTCGGCGGTGCCCGTTTGAGGAGCAGGACCTCGACGACGCGCCCGACAGCGAGTGGGTGAAAGAGCTCATAATTCACGGCACCGGTCGCAGCAACTGGGGCGGCTTCAAGTTTCGCGGCCGTGTGCGCGCTTTTGACGGCCTCCTTACCGTCCTCAAGGAGTACGGATCTGAAGTGCCGGCCGCAACACAGGCGACGCGTGGCAACTGGCTTTACCGCGGCTACGTCACGTCGAGCGCGCGCCTGGTCGGGACCTGGCGCGACACGTTCAGCCCCGAGGACGTTAAAGGTGTGGACGACTCTCGACGATCGCCCTGGTCCGCTGATCACCGTCCTGACGAATGTCTCCCTCCCTCTTGCTTGCAGGCTACGAGGGCCCATTCTGCCTGCGCAAGCAGCAGGATACTTACCTGATTCCCGAGACAGCGTCCACCCAATTCGACCCTTCGGTGGCCCACTTCACCAAGACAATGCGGTCCAACATGCTTGCGTCGACGACGCCGGCACCGCCGCCCCCTCAGACGACCGCCCTCACCAGTCAGGCGGTCTTCGCCTCGACCGCGGCAGACGTCATCGAGACGCTCAACAAGCGCAATTCGGAGAGTGTCACCCTCCCCGAGCCCCGCACGACCGCCGAGATGCCGTACAAGTCCCCGACGCATCCGATCGCGTCGTCGTCGGGCCAGCCTCGCCTGCCCTTCATCTACCCAGGCTTCTCCCGCGAGGAGAGCGCGCGTTGGGACGAGCACAAGGCCCGTCTGGATAAAGGTGAGTAGTCGCTGCTTCAAATGCTCGTCTCCATCTCCATCTCGGCTGGAGACTGACACTGACGCTCGTTCAAGCGCCCGAAGGCTGGGGCGTCGCGATCTACGACCAAGTCGGACAGGCACTCGCTGGCACGTCAACTCGAGACCGTACGTCGTCTTCTCTCGAAATCTACCAGGATCGATACCGGAACGATTAAGGTGCTGACGGAGCGCTCCTGCCCTGCCCTGCTGCTTCAGTTCCAAAGATTGTCGACACCAACCTCAAGCGCGAGCGTGCGCACCAGACCACGCGCGGCCAGCCAGACGCCACCGCCGACCAGCCGCTGCCGTTTCCACTCCCTCGCAAGCGCAAGGCTTCGCCTGACGTTGAGGACTTGACGTCGTCGAGGCAGCAGCTATCCAAAGCTGTGGGCAAGCGACCTGAGCGCGCGTCGTCGCCCAAGCACACGTCGATCTACTCGTCCGCGGCCGCGGCCGCGTGTACGGTCGGTGAGTCAGTCTTCAAGCATCAATGCGACGAGACGCTCGGCTCGCCAGAGGGCGCCGAAGGCAGCTCGTCTGCCAGCAATGCGGGTGCGTCTGCCGCCTTCTTGCCATCGACAATTCCAGCGTGCCTGTCAGGCCAACGAGCGCTGACTGTGGCTCGCCCTGTGCACTTGTCTGCTCCCGCGCACAGGCCTCCCAATCTTCCGACCTCACCGCAATCGATCGGTGGCGAGCTTGCTGAGCGACAGCTCGCCTCCCCCCTGAAGCTTGCGCGGCCGCCGGCGCCTTCATCTTCCTTTTCAGTCCAGCAGGCAGGAAGAAAGACTCACTCGACGATGCATCGAGTGTTGAGATATAACCCTGACCAATGGAAAAGAAAAGCGGAGACGGGCATCGTGGGGGGGGCTAGGGCAAGCAGGTGGAATGATCGGCGCGAGACGATGGGGGAAGGAATGGCGGCTTGAGCTAGGCGGGATCTGCGCCAGGGTGGGAGAGGCTGCAAGGACCAAGTCGGCAAACAGGGCATCGATGCAAAAGGGGAGGGGGGAGGGGGGTACAACACTGTTCAGAGGAGGGGTGGTGTATCAGCGGTCGTTGGACCTGAGAGCGCAAGCGCGAGAGGGAGAGAAAATAGGACGCACCAGGTATGTGGGAGAGAAGCGCGCGGTGTGGATGTGGTGGGCATGGAGGAGAACAAGGTGAGAAGAGGGAAAAGAAAGAAGTACACGGGGGATTGCGAGTGTTGTTGGAGATGTGCAGGGTGAGGAGAGAGGAGGTCGGTCTGCGCCGATGGGAACAAGGCGATGGAGGAGGGGGCACGGCGGTTGCGAGCAGCGATTGAGACGGGCAGAGTGTGCGACCAACATCCACAAGGATTGGTCGGGAGGAAGGGTAGGGCAGGGGAGTGGGATGATGGTACAGATCGAAAGGGCAACCGGGCTGCGGGAGGAGGGCAAGTTGGTCGGAAAGGCGAAGGAATGATGCACGATGCGAGATTTGCGATGCCGCAGGAATGGTAAAGGCAGACCCGCGTCTCCCAGTCGGAGACCATAGTGGTGCTAGAGTGTAGCTGGAGGCGGGGGGGGGGGGTGCAAGAACGACAAGCGCGGCCGCCTAGGACGTCGACAGCGGCGAGTAAGCCGAAGGCGTCGTGATGGACGGCGGCGTCAAGGATGACGATGAGCTTGAGGCGGTCGCCATGCGCTTGCGAACACTCTCGAGGCGCTTCTGCGCCGCCGCGACAACTGACGAATTGGCTTAAGGTAATCAGTGTCAAGGCGCTCGGCAGACGGGCAGCAAACGAGAAGAATTCGCACGCACACTTTTCGATTGACATGCAGTCGTCTTCGTCCATCGGCTGCCCGTCGCGAATTGTGTCGTCGAGGATCGCCTTGAACAGGAAAATGGCCGTGTCGTACGCCCGCTCGGTGTGAATCGGGTCCTCGCTGAGCGCCTCCTGAATGGCAGCGTTTCGCCACTGACGAAGAGAGCAGAAGCAAAGATCAGTAGCTGCATGAAAGAAGCCGGAGGAATTGCGGACTCACGAGGTCCATTGCCTTCTCATACAGCAAGCGCTCGGCGAGGGCAGAGACGTCAGTTGGCTCCTCCGTGCAGCGGCCGCGCACGAACTCGGCCTTGTCGGAGCAGTCGTTGAAGCGCGCCCGAAACCATTGAACGACTGTGTGGGGACAATGCACCCAACTTTGTCAGCCGCTCAGTAACCGCAGAGCCGCGGGCGAGGGGGGAGGGGGCGGAAAGGCACTGGGCGCACCTTCGTTGAGGTCAACGCTGGCCTCGATGCTGCCCTCGCGCGACTGCCAGAAGCTCTTGGCGGACTCCATGCCTTTCTGGAGAAAGGCGAGCGCCTTGAGGTAGAGCGCGAGGGCCTCGGCCGCGACGACGTCCGGCCGGAAGAACGAAACCTCCGACTCGGACGTCGAATTGAACGATGAGCGGCGACGCTGGAAGGCTTGGCTGTGGACCGCGACCGGACTCTGCGAGACCGTGTGCTGGAAGCCCGACGACGAGCCAGAGCCGGGCGAATCCTGATTGGAGCTGATGCCACCGACCGGCGTGCCCGCCATATGGCTCGTCGCGCCAGAGGCCGCGCTCAGGATCGCGCCGATCTTGGTGTCCGCAAACTCGAACACGACGAACGACTTTTGCGCAAGGTCCTCGAGCTGGTTGATGAGCGACTCCTCAGCCGGGTCGGCCTCGCCCGATTGGATGAGCGCCTTGCGCCGGGCGCTCGCCCGCGCGACAACCCCAGCGCCCGCAGCCGCTATCGAGGCCGACGTCGGTCCCCCAAATAGGCGGGCCGAGGCGAGCGAAATTGCGCGCGCGAGCACGCCGCCGCTGGAAGGCGATGACCCGTACCGCTGCGGCTGCGACGGGATCATGCTCATGTTGGAGCCCGCGCTACCAGCGTGCTGCGGCGTCCGCCGGCCAGACAGGCTGTTGTACGACGATGGCGAGTGCGGGATTGAGATCGGCCGCGTGAGCGACGACGTGTGCGACTGCATGTGGTGCAATGGCGACGGCCGACTTGGCGACGATGAGATGGCGAACGGAGGAGTGATCGACAACGCGAACGAGTTGACCGACTGGGGCGACGTTGATGGGCCGCTGCCTTGGGGCGGGCTGATACCCGGCCCACCCATGACGGCCGAGTGAGGCCGCGACAACGTCAAGGCCGACAGCGGCCGCGACAGCAGGCTGCGAGAGCTACGTCGACGGGCAACCGTCGTGGGTCCTCCGCTCCGGTGGGAAGCAGCGTCGAGCTCTGTGATGCGAGAGGAAGCAAGATAGGCACACTCGAGTCAGCACAAGCTCAACTCTGCGTCTCGATAGCTGCGCAAGGGGACGCACCGTCAGCGAGAGAGTTGATCTCGACTGTCCGCTTCTCGATGACGACGTAGTCCTGGCCAGCCTCGTCCTCCTCGTAGTCAAACATGCCGAGCGAGGACGATGCAGTCGTCGACCCGTGCCGGCGCATCGTCGGCCTCGCCGGCGACCCGCTGGGCGCGCTCGCCCGGCGCGGCTCCGACACGGACGGCTCACCGGCGATGGACGACCGACTTGCAATCTGGCCGAGCACGTAACGAGGCTCAAAGCTCGGCTGCCGCGTCATCCTTACCTGCGAAGACGAGCCCGAGTCAAATTGCGGGCGGTGACCGAGGACTGGCGAGCGACTGACGGTCGGCAGTGGTGGGGGCGAGGCGGCGAGTGGCGAGCTCATGCGCACGGCGGCCACCGAGATGGGCGAGGCCGAGATGGGAGGCGTTGACGTCAATGGCGAGTCGCCCACCGGGGGCGACGCCGGAAGCGGCAGCGCAAACGGCGGTAGCGCCGGCGCCGGGCGTGTCGCGATCGGCATGGTTCGGGTCGGCGGCAGCGGCGGCGTGTTGGACGCCGATGCTTGCGGACGCGACACGAGTCGACCGGCTGACGCGACGCGCGCCGTGATCTCGGACGGCGCCGGCGGCGTCGACGCGTTGGGCATCATCGACGGCGGGGGTTGCGGCAGGTTGACGACGGGCTCCTCGGCGCCGGCCCGATTCATGTGGTCCTGGTAGGCGGCCGCGATGTCGGTCTTGAAAAATTCGCTGAAGCTGATGCGCTGGACTGGGTTGCGCTTGAGCAGGCGCTTGATAAGCGCCTTGACGTCCTTGCTGACCGGCTGTTGAGGGATGCCGACGGGAGCGCCGTCCGCACCAACACTGATCGGATTCCAGCTCGACTTCTCATCCGGGAAGCGGATGTGGTCCTCGCCGCGCTCAATCTTCTTGAGCAGCTCGACGTGGTTCTGCGCCTTGAAGGGCGGGCGGCCGACCGACATCTCGAACAGAACCGTGCCGACCGACCAGAGGTCCGCCTTGGCGTCGTATTTTTCGTACCGTAGAATCTCGGGCGCCATGTACAGCCTACGAAAGATGAAGGGCAACCATGCGGCCGTCAGCACGACGCAAGCGCCTACAGTGGGGAGATGATTGCGAGAGGGGTCACGCACGGAGATCCGCACAGCGTTTCGGCCATGCTCGCGCCGTCAAGAAACCGGGCAAAGCCAAAGTCGGCAACCTTGAGTATCGGAATGCCGAGCGGGTGGCCGGCCTCGATCTGGGCCGCGGATGGAGGCTGCAGCAGCAAGTTCTGTGCGCACGAGGTGAGTCATCGTCAGCAGGAGTTGCAGGCGGCCTGGGCATCAAAAGACTTCTACGCGACGCACCTGGGGCTTGATGTCGCGGTGGATGAGATTCTGGGACCGCAGGAACTTGAGCGCCGCGGCTGCAGGAGCGGGGGGGGGGGGAGCAATGCAACAAACGAAGCCGGTCAACAAGCCGGAAGGAGCTGACAGAAGCGCGCGTCGGCGGAACTCACACAGCTGGCCGAGGAAGCACTTGACGACGACCTCATCCAAGCCACCCTCCTCCGGATGGAGCCAGTACCGCTTGGGTCCGCCCTCGGGTGGGACATACTCAAGCGTCGGCAGCCGGCCGCGCTTCTTGATGTAGAAGCTGAGGTCGCCGCCGCTGCAGTAGTCCATGATGAGGTAGATGCGCTCGTCCATCTTCTGCTCGTGCGAGGGAGGGACGGATGAGGTTTCGGGCGCAGCACGTCAGCCGTCAGCTCGCGTTGGACGATCTCAGCACGACAGAGGGCAGCGAGGAACAAACCAGGCAGTCCTCGAGGCCGACGATGTTGGGATGATGGATGGCCTTGAGAATCGCGATCTCAGCCTCAAGATTCTCGAGCAGCTTTGAGGTCATCTTGGCGCGTTGGACGACCTTGATGGCGACAACCTCGCGTGAGGCCTGTGAGACAGGAGGAAGGAAGGCGCACGCAGAGCCGCATCGCAAGCCAGGTCGTCAGCAGCTCGAGCGTTGACATGACCAAGCGCGATTCAGGCAGAATGCAAAAAGCGGAGAGGAGTAACGCTCAAACATGCCCGCCAGCCAGACTGCGATTCACCAGGTGAAGAGGGGAGCTGGTTGCCCCTTTGACTCATCGGCTCCCCGTCCGTTCCCCTCTCCCGGCCCAGTCGAGACCGCGCTCAGGCCCAGTTGCGATGCCGCAGTTGGGCTCCCAGCGTAGGTGCGAGAAGGCGAGACGATGATGATAGGAGAAGCGAGGAGGCAGAATGAAAGGTATGGACGCACGACCTTGTAGCCTCGCAGGACGGTGGCGAAGCTGCCCCGGCCGATCTCGCTCCCGAGCAGGTAGTTGCCGACCCTCTCGCGCTCCCTCGACGAGCCAGACGGCGGCGGAGCAGCCATGGTTGGAGGTCCGCTCAGCTTAGTCGAGGCTTTGCACTAAAGGTCGGTCCGAGGCTAATCTGGCGAGGAAGGAATGCGAACAAGGGGTGGGCGAGATGCGATGGGGGGGGGGGAGGGCCGCGCACGGAT